>JAODTR010024023.1:0-23624 GCA_025399935.1 Amblyopsis rosae
GACAACACAGCCCTCAGGTTCATGGGGGCACCCAAACCTCTCCACCACGATAAGGTGATGGTTCCCGGAGAGGCTATAAACATATAAATTGTAAATAAATATTTGAATGGCTAAGTGGCTTACTTTTAAACATGAACTATATATAGGCCTCCCTACACATTATTGTTGGCCCAAGAACAAAATATTTTATACAATATGTAGGGGGTCCCTATGCCGTGCCAACTAAGGAGTCCTTGGCCCAGAAATTGAAGACCTCTGGTGTATATTATAAACAATTTTATTTAGAGAACATTAAAGCAATGGCAAATCAAGTCATAACCATCTGATCTGAGAAACAAATGAATGATGTAATTCGATCTCCCTTCTAAAATGCCGTCTCCAGCTAAATAATTCCATTCCAGCAAGAATTCATTTAATTAGGCATTAAATTGACAAACGACAAACAGCATGAACCCAGAGGGGACGGATCTGATTATAGTTTTACAAGCCTTAAAATACCACGTAAATATCACATTAAAAGGCATGCTAATAACGCAAAATAACATCAGATTAAAATACACAGTTACACAGTATGTGTTCATGGTGTGTGTGTGTATATACACGTAAAGCATATTATACTGTATACTGTATACAAGCGCACACACAGAGATTTTTTTACTTACTTTATTACCCCTGAATTTAGAGAAATATATTTCACTATGGTGTAATGTTGAATTGATTTAAGAGGAAAAAGTATTCTAAAATAATTCTAAATAAATCTATTGCTATATTATCTATAATGTATTGAAAAAAACATATATCAGGATATGCTTAAGCTATTAAGTTATTGCATATGATATGTAATGATATTGATGCTTAGCAACTGTGCTAACCCTGATATACGGAGGTAATTATTCCAACAGAGTACGATTCTCCTATTGACAAAATGTACTTATCATAAGCCACTTTGGAATCCAAGTGTTTGTGTACATGTTAATTTTCACGCTTTGTATGCTAAAGTGAACCTTTCTATGACTATAGGTTTCTTAGCTCAAAGAAATACAATAGAAACGCTAGCAAGCACAACTATCATATGTCATAGACAGGGACACAGCACACAAGCAGGTATGCTTCATAAATCAGACCTCAAAAACCAATGGGAACATTGACATCAACACGCACGAACACGACCATGCACTGTGCATGTGTTGTCCATGAGAACACCCACCCATACGGTTTGTGTTCTTGTTGATGTGCCCTATTTTGAGTCAATCCCCAAGACTATGCCATCTGAGATTAAACATGCAACCATGCACGCATGCGCGCACACACACACACACACACACACACACACACACACGCACACACTTTTATTTATCTTAATCACTAAAGTGCCATTTATATAGGGCAAGTTCCACATTGAGGCAATGTGGAAATGTTTGTGTATTATATGCTAAATCTGATCCAAACTACTGTCAATACAATACAAAACACACAGTCTAGGTTTGCTTGACACGCTAACTACTGAGAGCTGTTACTAAGGGAATCAGGAAACAAACACACATAGCACAGAGACACACACATACAAACACACAAGGCTTAGCAGTTTGAGTTTACACATGTAACTGTTGCTAACTGCCGTCACACCTGAATGACAACTGTGGCAGTTAGAGGAAAGGAGCGTGTGTGTGTGTGTGTGTGTGTGTGTGTGTGCGCGCGTGCACGTGCACGTGTGAGTGTACACGTGCCTGCAGGGTGCTGATCAGGCAGATCCAGTGAATGTGGCTGTGAGGCGGCATGCACCCATTTGATTCCAGAACATTCCACGTTATTTTAAAATGGTTTCAAACATAGTCATATTTCCTTACTTATTTTTCATTATGACTATCTATCTAGTTCCTTGAAAAACACACATGCACACCACACACACATGCAACCGGCCTTCCAGAATGTTAATGGCTCTGAATGTGTTTTGGTTACTTTCTAAATATACACAGGGGCATGTGCACAGACACAAAACATCACAAATAAATAAATAAAATAAAATAAACATTAAATGTTGAGTCAGCTATGGTAAGATAGTACACCTTTTATACCAGTGTGCATGATGTGCATATAGGGCTGTTTCTACACAGCCCTATATGCCTCTGTAAATAGGAGAACAAACTAAGTGGTGCAGGACGCACCACACAACACTACCCCAGCCCTGGCAATGTTGGGGGCGGAGCTTCTGAGGGAGCACCCTATGGCATTAAAGGGAGCGGTGCTTTCGTTTTGATCGAGTTCAAAGATCAACAATCTTTCTCCAGAATTTCTGACTCCACCTTTATTATAGCAGCAAACAACAATTTTATGAATGAATTAAGAGATAAGTGGAGTATTTGCATCCTGGGCAGAGAATCATACTCCTTCTGTGCATGATGTAATATGTTTTTTGTGTTGTGAAGTGCTTGTATATGTGTGTGTGTGTGTGTGCGTATACAGTAGTCCATGGAGCTTTTGTTTGGTCTGAGATGTTGTTGCGCTTGGTGTAACATCTAGTGGCAGAAAGTCAAATTGAGCCACTTTAAGATAAACACGTCAACTTGCTCCTTGCAGTTTTTATTCTTCGGAGGAATTATGAAAAATAACTTAAATATTGTTAAAATAATAGGAACATACTGTTGCCTGTGTGTGTGTGGTCCATAGAGCATTTGTTAGGTCTGAGTTGCTGTTGTGCCAATGTAGCATCTAGTGACAAAATGTAAAATTAAGCCACATTAAGATAAACTGTCTCCTTGCAGATTTTTTTCTTTGGAATCATTTTTAAAAAGAAGCCTGTGTGAGAGTGTGTGCGTGTGTGTGTGGCAGGTAGGTGTTGGGTGGGTGGGGGTGGGGGGTCATGTTGTGGGAGCCTGGGTGTAGTCTTACATAGTGTGCATTCTGTTGACATCAGCTTTCTAGTTCAAACATGATTCTGAGAATAGGTGCAGTGTTCAGTATCGTACAACTGAACAAGCTGCTTCTGTACAGGTGGCATTGCTAGTTGAGCAGATAGGTATACTGCTTTGTTTGTATTTAATTGTTGTTGTTTCTGTTGTTGTTTATATAAATATATTGTTTGTTTGATTGTTTATTTGTTTTGCTTGTTATGTACAAACAAAACAACCTTGGAGAAAACCGTTGAATATGTAAAATAAAGTTGGAATAATAGAGGGCTGGATATTACCATGGTAATATCGGAGGGAGAGACATAAATAGAAATGGGGAAGAGAGAGCGACAGAGAAAGAGAGGGAAGGGTAAAGAGAAGCGTTGGAAAGGACAATGAAGAAAAGAGGGAGAGAGGGGGAGAGAGAGTGCGTGAGTGTGGGAGGAATCATTTTCTCAGTCGGCCAATCGTTCTGCTCCATTTCCCTGGATCGTAGAGAGGTCAGTGTGACATCGCCGCGGGCAACAGAGACTCTTGCAGCCCACCCCCTCCTGCTTGCTATGCGCATACCCTCCTCATATGCAACTTTAAATTACTCTTTCTTTGCCTCCATCACACACTCACACACACGCACGCACACGTGCACACACACATACAGCACACACGCGCTATATGTGCTCATTTCTATTCAAATGATCTTGCTCCTGTGCAAGATGAGCGCTTTCCCATTCACTGTCTATAAGCCTGCATGTCCACAGAGAGAAGGGCAGTTAGCAGGACAAATACAACAAATGTAACATCGCCTACGTCATGCAAACACACGGCATGGCCGAGAGCTTTCGTTCCCTGTGAGAAACGGCCTTTGGGACCCTGGGAAGTATCCGGAACCTGGGTTCGATTCCCCAGTGCAAGCGGACTAGAGGTTCCAAATTGCCCACAGGTGCGCTTGTGTGTGCGCGCTTGCTAGCATGCCATTGTGTATAGTCAGCTATTGCAAGCTAAATGTAAGCTAATACACTTTTTATTAAATTCAACAAATATCTCCTCGCATTTAGCTATCTTACCGTTCTCTAAAAAAATTATCTGATACTTCTACACATCCCACATCCATAAATACGAACATAAACAATGTGGCGAACACCGCTCACAACAACAAATCCGTAGCACTAGGCTTAGCATGCATTTTGACGTGTGAGGCGCCGCGGAGGATCGCGGAGCGAAACGTTTTTGATTGGATGTTAGTAAGAATTACTGACCCTGACTTTAAGTGTGCAACGCTGGACAAAAAGCGTGCAGACAAAACAATTCATCTTTGCTTTGACAAACAATGAAGTCGACGAAACACGTAATCACTGAATGATCTTCATAATGACAGTTGAGTGGTGCGTGGGCAGTACATTTACGCATATAGGCACGCACGCACACACACACATAGGTGTTTTACAATGTCTGCGCCCGCACTTGTCCCCGGCCCCCACAGAGGTCAAGGTGGAAAGGATCCTATTGTTTTCCACACACACACAAAAGGGACGTGCGCACGGCGTCTACTTGCTCGGTAACAAATCTGTTGCGTTACCATGGTGTCGGTGGGTTCGGCGGGCCAGGTAACATCAGACGGCAGAGCCTGCTCAGGTCAAGGTTATTGATAGAAAGCCGATAGGTAGGCAGTATCTACCTGAATAGGAACATATTGTTACAGCTGGTCTCCTTGAGGGAATAGGAAATTAGATGTTATATACTGAAAACTGAACGACAGTATATGTCGCTGTGACTCACCCTAACCTTATTTGCTTGTTAAAGACGTTTAAAAGTTTAAAGACGGGGTTAGTCATTCTTGAGGACGCTTGCTAACTTCGAGCTCAAATCAAAACAAACTCAGAAGCGCCGCCCCACACACTGAAATGCGTTGTGAAGCAATAGTGTAGCACTGCGGCTTTGTTGTTGTGAGCAGTGCCACTTTGTTAATGCTCCTATTTACAGAGCCATGGCTGTGTAGAAATAGGCTCCCAGATTTATTTTTGATAAGGTAGCAAAATGCGAGATATTTGGAGAATTTGATCCAAAGGGTAATAAGTTTACACTTCGCTTGCAATAGCTGACTATATCATCAATGACTAAAGGGACTCTATATGACTTTCAGCCACTAGATGTCACACCATGATTTCAAACCAAAACAAATGTGGACCACACACACACACACACGCACACATGCACTAACATGAACACTGCTGGCCTGGTTACATGAATAAAGAACAGAAGAGCTTGGACTGCAACACACACTGAGGGAGTATGATGTCATTCTGTGCCTAGGATGTAATGTACTCCACTATATCTTAACCGTAGACTGTAGCCTATTTATAAATGGAGAAACCCTTCAACACGCTGTGCTGGCTCTGGTTGTCGCCATCTTTGCATTCCTCATTCCGCCTGTAACGCCCCCCCTTCCTATTCATTATAATGGGATAAATGCAGTCATTCTGAATATTTTAACAGCCTACCTCATTTTACAGAAATTCAGCAGAGGAGCATGTTTATGAAAATACTCTTGGTGTCGGATCGATGAAATGGAGCGAGGGGGGCATTTTACATTTCCATTGTCTAAACGTGAGACGTAAGAAAAGACAAATTCCAGTAGGAAATATTAGCATCCATGCATAGCATGATTAACGTCGAAAAACTACGCTTTAGCTCAGTGTACGCTCCACATGGTGTGCCGGTGTTCTGACATCTAGGCTGCCTTGTGAAACATGCTACCGTTCAGCGCTGACACTGACTTCCGTGTTTTTGTTATCGCAAAACAAACACATTGCGTGATGCCTGCATCTGCATCTAGGAGACTGTAAAAGTTGGCCTATTTACCAAAGTTTTTCAGCTCGATTATCAAACAGTTTTTAGTTTTTAACGATCATAATGAAAAAATGTTTTAAGGCCTGTCAAAATCATATATAAGACATTTTAAGGCCTAAAATTCTGTTTATTGTATTTTAGACTTTTTAAGACTTTTTAAGGACCAGCGGAAACCCTGAAAATATGTCAACCCCTGTACAGTCATCATGAACAGGCTGACTAGCTACAGAGAGCAAAAACGTTTTTTGAACCACGTTGTAAATATGTTGTTTGACGTGTTTATTTTAGCTGTAAAAGCAGACATTTTAACATTGGCGTCTATGGGGATTATCTCCCGTTTGCAGACAGCCTCAAGTGGCCATTAGAAGAACAGCACGTGTTATATTAATTTCTCAGCACCGGAGGTCCCCACTTGGTCTTTACATAGAAAATAGTTGTTTGCTGCACACACACACACACACACCACGACAGGCATCAACATAAACAGCTACAGCGAACGGCCTAACAGGCCACTGGATAACGTTTGTACAATCAACACTAAACACAACAAAGCACAATGCAGCCACCGTGGGCGCCACATTTCCATAAATCAGCACTCATTATTGCGCTCGTTTATGCTAATGTATATTCGTTATGGGTTCGCTGGGAGACCCGTACGGTCGCTTTGTTGCCATGGGTGGGCTTTAATGAGCTCTGGGCCTCTAGGGGCCAGTGGGGTAGTCCTGGGTTGAGACTGATGGCGGAGTTGTTGCTGAACTACTGAATACTTTATTTTGATTTGTATTGCTATGATACTGTAGCACTTACATAAGAAACACGGTTATGTGGATTAAAATGGAGCCGGCTCACCCTGAAAGTGTACTTTATGACACTGCATAGACATCCCAATGTGCAGTAAGTATTGTGCACATTTGCTACCAAACACAGTCTTATGTAGTTTTCCGAGCTCGCATTTTTCAATCCCTGAAACCCCAAATGCATAAATGTGTATAGAAAACAAACAAACGTTTCTACAGAGACTCATTGCATTGCCATGGTGAGGATTGTGACAGTCATCAGAATTTAGCCTGCATGTTGACAGCTGAACTATATTAAACCTGCTTTTACTTCCTCTATTGCCCACGACAAACGACCAGTGAAATGGATGGAAAACAGAGGCAGGGTCCGGATAGAAGACCCTATTGGTCAGTGTGGACATACCCACAGTTTTCACCCACATGAAATATGAGAAGTCTCACGTGTGATAGTCTTTAACTTGATGAATATAGCAGCATGTTCCAAGCCCAAGATAACCATACTGGGTTTGCGCTGCTTTGGACTTTAACACAAGTAACTGGCCTACTTACTGGCCTACTATCTAGTGCTCATACTAACGTTTTTGTCTTCATTTTTTTTCCGGATTACGTGACAGGTGTGGCAATGGTCATTAGACAGCCCTGATCGCAAACATATATAGGGTGGAAGAGACCAATGCACACACATTTTTCAAATAATTTCCATTGTTTAAGCTTTCCTAAAGTGGGTATTAAAGTGTAAGCCTAGCCTCCACCAAGAAGATATCGGCCAAGTCTTTCATCTTGGAATGTTAAACTGAAGCATACAGTAGTAGATCCCAAATCCCTTTTAGTCAACCTTAGTTCTGTAGCTGAGGGCCCTTTCCAACCAAATTAGACACACTTTTGTGTGTGTGCATGTGCGTGTGCGCACGTGTGCAGATGAGCTTACTATATGTTCACATAAAATCCAAGATGCGAGTGTGCTGAACCAACCTTTGAGGTGAACAGGATTATGGGAGATTACAGGTGAATGGAGACCTTTAGATGATGTAATTTTCTTCAACTGCACTAGCAACATGCAATATAGCCTGATTGGCTTAGAGTGAGCAGCAATTGTGTGCGCCATGTTTGGCTTAAAGGAGCACCTACGGGGCTTATGAAGGCTTTCACAGTCATCCTATAGTGTAGACAACATTGGTGATGTAATTCAGGACACCTGTTTTAGACTTTTAGACTGAAGAACTGGCAGTCTGGTAAGAGTACTGCTCTCAATTAGTGTGTTTTACTACTGCTGTTAAAATATTGTACATTCCACTATCATCTGACTCAAACCATGTCTTCCCAGTTCCCACAGCACAACAATGTATGTCCTAGTTCTTGAAAAACATTAAAAGTGGCAGCAAAAAGTAATTCCTATCCAACCGCAAGTTTAGCTTTTAGTTTTTTTTTTTATATGGTGCATAATCAAAACATGCAGGTTAATCAAAATAAATTATCATACGCAGAACGCAAAGGGGAGAGGAGCGTCGGTTGGAGGTATAATGAATAATGATTTACATTACTAAAAGAAATGCGATTGAGCTGAGAGGCATACAAGGGAAGGGAAATCACAAGGCAACAGATGAATAACCAGTATGTCCTCTCTGTGTGGTCTGGACTGATGTAGTGAAAGGAGGATAGAGAGACTGGGAAAAGAATATAGATGGCTGACCGAAGGTTCCTTGCGGAGACAGAATTATCGCCTTCAATCACCGAAAGGCGGGGGTACCGTTGCCCTTGGCGACAGCAGGGTCTTCAATCAACCGGTAAAGCACGCTGCTTTGCCTGGAGCGCGCACTGACATGTACGCACACATGAGCACAAACACGGAAATTAGGTTGGACTTTTTTTTTTAAATTAAAATATTCTGTGTGTGTGTTTGTGTGTGTACGTGCGTGCGTCTCTATGCCCTTGAAGGGAAAAGGTTGTCTCCTCCTTCCCCACTCACCCTACCCCACCCAATTAAAATATCCCCAGGTGGTCAGAGGGATTGAAACCGGTGACCTTGTGGTCAAGCCAGGTTGACACAAGGGCTATGTGGTTATCAATTGGCTATTTCTAGCTACCATATTTTACCTCTTTCACAAACACATGCAAATAGCTGTCATGTAACAGACAACGCATTTTTTAATGGGCTATTTGTTTATTTTCTGCTTTATTTTCTCTGTCCCGAGGGTACCATTCTCCTTTAACTGGCCTGCACCTCGTTTTGCTTATCATGTTAATCGCTGCCACTGCAATGGGAATGTTTGCTAGTTCCTGGCACAATGTTTACTTGGCTACAGTTGGGAAATAAGGCTGGGAACACTGATATGAGCAGGAGAGAGAGGACGAAGAACATTGGGAAGGAGAAAGAAATAAAGGTTATTTTATAAATGCCTGAATTAGTTTTACAGATAGAAAAATGCTGCAGTTTTCAACCATTCACACACAGCACTTTGTTCCATCAGAGTGCAAGTCAACAGGGTAGCCTATGGGTGGAATTAATTTATTGGCCACAAGGAACAGACTGAAATTGATCTCAAATCACAAGTGCAAAACAATGCTTTAGATGTCTCCCTGTCTCAATACTGGGTCAATCTGGCAACCATTTTATTTAAAGCAGGTGTGTTGGAGCATGGATACATCTATGCAGGGGTCCCCATGGACGATTACTGGGAAGCACTATAGGAGAATAATAGTGTACTTACATACACAAATAGTTAGCAATGCAATAACAGGCGCTTTAACAGGGTTTTACAATTTGATCTTATTTTCCCCATCATTTATGCTGTTTCACTATGAGGGTGCTTTAATCTGTATTTCAAAAATTACAAAATAATTACAAACAAAACAAAGCAAAAAAAAAAGTATATATAATAAATATATATATATATATCCTGTTCCAGTTCAGTGTCACAACTGTGCAACATCCACAGGGAAGAGTACCGTTTTCATTTGCTCAGCAGAGCTCCGTCTAAAGCACCAAGCACAATTACAAGGCGGGGGTAAATTGGCTGCTTAATTGAGGCCTGCAGGCTGCAATGGAGTTTAATTAGCCTTTAATCAGGCTTTTATTGGTCACATACTATTTAAACTGCCAGCCTATTCTCACCGTATAGCTGTTCACCTGTTGTCACTGTCTTCCTGGGAGATGACTACAAATCACTTTAGATCTGAATTATGGTCGTGTGCAGTCTTCTAAATGCGGGCTCCTTCAGTGTTAAAAGTAGGCTAGGCAATATCAGAGAACTAGACGAGTTAGGGTTGTTGTGCTGTACTTTTAGCTGTTTTTGTGTTTGTGTGTATACCAGCATCATCGCAAATATTTGGATGATGTCATTAGGTAGCCTACTCAAACAGATTGTTTGCTAATGATAATTCAGGGATGACCTACTTCTTATTCTAAGTCGCTTCGGATAAAAGCATTCTGTAAATGTAAATGTGAAAAACACTGTGCATCGTAATGTGTATTTTAAAACCAACTGTTTTGGGCAGGGTATTTCAATATGTAGTGTAAACACAATACCCTAGATTTTGTGTTTTGCCTCATCACCACAACCCTTGTTTGAGAGAACTACCTTCAACACAAGTCATAACAAATGTGATGCAAATCAGAAGCACAAACACATGCAAACTCCATTGGTAAATAAAACACTACATCATAATATTGGTATACTGTCATGCTATAGTTGCAGTATGCTAGGCTATCTATAGCTAGTAGCTAGTATAGCTTTACTTTCACTTGGAACTAAGTGTTACTAATAATACTGTATTTAAATAGCATATTCCCAATAGAGTTTCAAGTGCTTTACAGTAGGCTATACTGTAACAAAATAAATAAACAATGGAAGAAAAATCTGTAAAATTTTGTTTTTAGTACATACTAGTATTGATCTTAAGTTGCTCCCTGGCAAGGTTATGGAATGTAGGTCTATTCTGACACATGCTGCAAAGAGAATGTAAATGGATTACTTAACCTAATGACAGAGAATTACATGCACTTGAATAATACACTCCAGTTACTGGAGCCGCTAGCGCCATGGTTTAATCAGTCTAATTCTCAACCATGTCATGATGCTACCAACAGGACAACCTGCTGACACATATCAAGTATTGACATTTAAACAAATGTTGTGGTTTGTATAAAAACTGTTAACACCTTTGCCAGTGAATTAATGAGTCAGTAATCAGTTCAGTGTGCATATGCTGAAATGCACAGGAAACGGATGTGGTGTATTTGTGAAAGACTTTTACAAGAGTGCATACTGTCCCTCTAGTTTCAACAGATGTGCTTTTTACATGTCTGTGGGCTGGGTCAATTTTAATTTACTTCAAAGCATAACAATAATGCGAGGATCACTGAAAAAAACAAAAAAATGCCCTAGACAAAAGGGTTACTTGGTTCACCTTTCATACAGGAAATAATATGTGACCAAACTATTTGGATTGTTGAAAAATGTTTAATGTCCAAGCCATATATTAAATAGAAAAACGCATAGCTTTACAGACATAACTTGAGAACCCCAACTCGATCTCACTAACACACGGCTAATATCTTAAAGGAATTGTCAATTTCTAAAGAAATGTCAAATAATTCCACACAATATATATTACAGTATTCATCTTGAATGAAGTATATCCTGAAATATTTAGACCCTCAAGTGCCGTTTGAAATATATATATATATATATATCCATCCAAGTCCTTATCCCACACCCAAAAAACATTGTCAATATTTCAGAGATTGATTTCAGGTCCTATACTTTAGAGTTCCCAGCATGACAAGAGCAGAGCCCCAGCAGAATAGAAGATAAAACACACAAGTGTCCACAGATGGTCACCATCTCTTTAACTGACCAAGCAAATGTAGAGATAACCACAGTATCATCTGAATCAGACTCAAGTCTTGCATACATCGCTAGCAGCTTTTTAATGCCTTTCACTGCCTTTATAGCTAACTTAAAAAATATACACCATTGTGATTATGGACATACAGTACATGCATGCCTGCTAACAGAGATGTGAATCTTATATCGCCATAGCTACTTCCTACTGGGTGTACAATGCTGTGGATGTGGTTAATTGAAAACACATAGTTTCCAGATGGAGTGAGAGTGTTAATCTGATATCTTGATATGCTGAATGCAGGAATATAGCATTTTTGTCTGTAACTTCTGGGACTGTGTAAATGCTGGTCATACTGATTTAAGTTCATTGAATGTCACTGGGCTAGGACTGGGAAAACGTTTTGGTAAAACAGGAAATACATATGACTGGAGGAAGGCTTTAGACCTAAATATGCTTAAGGAAATGCAGGGTTAAAAGCTCACCCTCACATCACAGTGCAGATTGCATAGTGTTTAAAGGAACAAAAAAGTGCAAATAGGGGAAGGGGAAGGGGGGAAGAACAAATGTAACTTCAGTAAGCACTACGAATAAACATTAGATAACAACACACATAATATTTATATAATCCACCATAACCACCACCCCCACCCACAAGTAAACATTTAAGAGTAAAGCTGTCATAATCAACAATCCAAAACTAAATTAGCCAAATAACTTTTCTTGTTGCTCAGTTTGAGTGCCATGTTGATGTTTGTTGCCTTAACATATAGAAGGATTCACAAAACCAATGTCCAAGTTACCCATTACTGAAATCTAAATAATTGTAATCAAAACAATTAAAATAAATAAATATTCCCTCTAAAAACCTCCCGGTATTTTCAGCCCTTTTCATATTGTAGCTTCTCTGCCACCACAGCCGAGTCAATTCCCACACCCTCGAATGCCAATCTCTTCTTTGTAGCGGTTTGTGAGTGTATTCGCCTTCCTAGTGAGTTTAGACAAAACCGTTTGTAGTCCGTTTAAATGATGTTGAAACTGCTTTTCCAGATCGTCCTCCGCCTCAATGATGGAAACTTCAACAGGGCCTATGCAGACACTATCCTTCCACCTCTCGTCTTGCAGCACGCCCCATTCAATGTCATTTCGTATAGATTTCAGCAGGACATAGGAGCTGTACATGTCGCCGTCCTGAAAATAGGTCGCCGTGCCATTGCTGGCCGTCCTAACGGCCTTTTCCTCCACGTTCTCCTCCAGCGGGACGTCTCGCAACAGACTAGGAACCATGACCGTCTGGTCCATGTTGTTCACCGCCCCGATGAAGCGGTTCATTGCGTTGAAAAGCGAGTTTTTCTGGCTATATGAATCGGAGATTTGCATCATGGCGAAGCAGTGTGGTGACCAAACGAACGCGGATGGGTGCAAAGATCAAGCGGAGGATGGCGGCCGGTGGCACCCTTTGCCCTTGTATCCCAGTCACCGGGAGCCAAACTTAAGTCTACAAAAGCGCCTTAGTGGATTGCAATGACGTCGTAGTAGGTTCCCGGAGTAGCTACTGATTGTATGCTAGCTTTGACTAATTTTGAACATCGATGTGTATAGCAATATGCGTTTTACTGCGGACGTGTCGGGCTTTAAAGTTACCCGCTATGAGCTAAATATCTTCGGTATGTGCACAAGGGCGTTCCCCCACCGTGCAGTCTCCACGCAGGCAACAAAGATCTGTACCGGTGGCCTGTCAAAACACATACGCACAGACAGAAAATTAGCATTACGGCTAAAACGTTCACTCAGCCAAAAACAGGCACATGAAAACAAAGCAGAAGCTATAGCTGCTTAGATAGTAGGCTAACTAAACTAGCAAGAGCGATTGAAGCGTTTTGCCAAATACATCAGTAATATCTCAAATGCCAATAAAGTATTACGTTACCGTATGTTTGACGGCTCGAACTTCTTTTTTTCCTGTATTAAAGACAGTATTCGCCGTTATTCTTTTCAAGCTAATCGATGGTGTGCGACGATGGTCGGGCGGTAGATATGGGCATAAAGATGCACATTTCCCCGCCCACTATAAATACAACTGACCATAGCCAATCACAGACAAGCGCTTCCGTGACGGAATATCATCCTGCACAGATCTAGTCACTTTTGAGGTCGGGCCAGCGGACCATGGAATCACCGGAGGAGGGAAGGGGGGGGGGGGTCGTTGTGGGGAATCCAAATAGTTATATGGGGGAATCCCACAACCACAATGCTATAATATTGCATCAGCATGCAAGTACATGTATTCAAAACAACAGCAACATACAGTACAGCACATACCTGACACTGATATAACATACTATATAATAATACACTGAATGCAGGCTAAAAGTAGCCTATTGACACTGCAATGCTGTAAACATGCAATGCTGTAAACATGCTTCTTGACAGCTCACTCAATAATTTACATTCTTATAGGCCTACTGAACAACACGTTATAGGCTACAACTCTGAAACTCCGAGTTGAATATTTAGAAAAATATAAAACGGTAAATGGTAATAAACGTGTCACTATTTGGGTGTGTGCGTCCTTGTGGTGTTCTTTCGCATAAACGGGTTTAAACCACCAGAAAACACTTTGGGCCTCTGACTAACCATAGCCACTGCGGTGGATGCCTTGTGTTGGTGTTACAGCGCCACTTACTGGATAGTAATTGAATTGCTTCAAATTAACTTTTCCCTTGTGGCAATATTCTAATGTTTATGTATTTATAAAAATAGATTTACTTTTCTAAATATGTTTAAGTTATTAATATTATTATTTAAGCAATATTCATCCTAAAATGAACACATAAAACAATACACTGCAGCCATATACAGTAACAATAATTTTTATTTTTAGATAATCACAACTGCAATATCAACAGACAAATCGGCATGCTAGCTGCTGACACGTCAAAAAATATTGTCTTGTCACTAATTTCTATCTAATACAAAGTGTAATAGTTTCACCTTTGGAATAAGTTATTCAGTCAAATTACAGATTTATGAAAGCATCAAAGGCATTAATTTATGTTTGCTATTGTTTGATGTACATAATACATTTTCACCTAAAAACAGAGCAGGCTATCAATAATAGTTCAGATATTTCAACTAGCCTACATTGGAGTGAAGTTGGCTTCCTGATAAACACTGTTTGCTGAACTGTTGACACGCATAGGCCCTACTGTATTAGTATAGCTACAGTAAGTGTAGCCTACATATCGACTGAGAGGCCAGTATGTAGTGAAGTCATATGTGTGAAGTCATATGTGACTTCTGAAGTCATACTGACTCCTTAGAAGCCTACGATTCAGCCTTTGGCTCTGTATGAAGAGCCTGGGACACATTCACCTCAAGTACACTTTTAAAGGTGCCGTTACAGTAAAACCCAGGTCCGTTCAGTTAGCGGTCAGCCACAAAAACGTTATCTCATCACCACTAAATACTTCATTCCATTTCCCCCGGAAGTGGGACCATCCAATTAGGGAAGGGAAATTAATAAAATACTAGTTTATGGTGTGTGTCCTTACGAAAGACACCCAAGTCTGCTGCAGGTGAGATACTGCATACTTGTGTGTCAGCAGAATACTGATTGTACTGGGCATATACTGTAGCTCACAACACCTGTAGCTATATGTTTCAGATTGCCAAATTAAAAGTTTCTGACAAACTTTCATTTGATGAATATAAATCTGAAATGGCAACATAAAAGTACAAAATAATATAATAAAATAATGACTTTAAAATGAATAGTGTCATTCTTGTGGAGAAGAGGGAGGGGGTGTCACACAAGTAATATTTGTTAATTTAACTAAATAGTCAATAGCTATTTCATATAATCACATTTCGTACAGTCTCAACATTTTGTACAAGTTGCAGAGGGTTAGAAAATTAAATTTTTAGATGTTTAAACATTGTCGTGACAAATGCCAACTCAAAGGAAGGAAAGAACATGACATACATGTATGCATTAACTTGTAGCTGCTCTTAAAATGTAAAATATGAATATGAAGCAGGATGGAGCTAAAGAAATGTAGGCCAGTATTCATTTTAAGCAGAGAACAGGACAAATACTGAGATTAACATTTTTTTACTAAAATCACAAGGTCTATATAAGGGAGAGCCTTCAGATAATTGCCACACAGCAGTTTAACAGACTTGAAACAGACCTAATCAACTAAATCAAATTTAGACGAAACAACATTACAGCATCACAAGCTAAATACTAATACAAACAGGCACCGGGGAAGAAAATGGCTATGATAATGACGAACTGTGCAAACAAGACGATAACCTAAAGAGAATTTTAAATTCAATTTAAATCAAATAAACAAATACAACACACATTAACATGGAGAGCAGTCATATAGACATCCCACCCCTACAGGATTTTGCATTCATGTCAAACCAGTGTGATTTATGACTGACACGTTTAGTGCAGTGTATTTGCAGAAATTAAACAAGCAAGAAAATATAGACGTCACTTTACCACAGAAAACAACAGGAATGTCAGAAGATTTTTGAAGTCTGACGTAATCCATTATGATTTATTTGGTGTACTGTAATGTATGTGTTATGTGTGTAAGTACATACATTGATATGTAGTTGCACATCAGTATATGTGTTAAACTGTTTGAAAGTACTGAGAAAAAAAAAAACACTACACCTTCAGGGAAATCCTAAATGTTTCTCATCTACATCTGTATATTTATCTGAAAGTAAATTAATCAACACACCTTTCAAGTAAGAAAATATTCTGAGTAACCACTGCTTGCAGTTGAAGCAAAGTATTGTGGGAAGAAATGTTTCAAGGACGATTAAGCCTGTCCACTGAAAGCCTGAACGTTTGGACACAGCAGCGCACAGAGGAATGATTCTTCAAAACAAGAATATGCAACAAGAGTGAGCAAGAGTTCAGGGAGTTAACAACAATGCAAGAGACCGGAGAAGAGAAGACAGTGTGTGTGTGTGTGTAGCATCTTTGTGTTCTTGCGGGTATCCATGGTGATAGGTAGTCTGAAAGAAAAGAGAGCAAAGATGGAAACGATGACCCATGAGCCTAGGCTGAGGCGTGTTCAGATTCAGCAAAGTTAGGAGAACACATTTTCTTTTTCAATTTTAATGTGAGCGTTTTTTTATGTGTAACTATTCAAAATTGTCAGATTTAAACTGAAAGCCTTAGTCCAGCGTCCATGGTCTAGCTCCTCAGAACATTTGTGTGTGTTCACAAACCTTCGTCGTCAACTGAAAGCGACGTTTTCAAATGTTTGCGAATGTTCACCTATGCTTGCAAAATTTGAACGCACCTCAGGGTTAAGCTTGCCGTTTTCTGTCAATTGTGGGAGAAGGTATACGTACCTTCTAGACCATTTCATACTGGTTGGCGGTGATAAACCGAGAGAGGCAGCAAGCTAGTAGCATCCCAATCAACTGGAGAGAGAGAGAGAGAGAGAGAGAGTCAGTTTGGTGGCATGTGTGCTCTGCATTCTACAAAATGTGGCACAACAAATGGGGGTGTATGAGCAACGAGGGGAGGGGCTGGGGGGAGGAGAGGGATGGAGGACCCCCGTTCCCCACCCTTCCTTTTTTCTTTTTACTTTCTATACTTTGTACGCCCTGCCTCACCTTGATATTGTTGAAAAGCCTAATTATAGGAGCGCACACACACACACACTCACACACAATGACGCCTTCCCACTCAATTTCACTCAAACATTCACATATGCACACACAATTACACACCTGACTCACCCTCTCTCTCTCTCTCTCTCTCTCTCTCTCTCTCTCTCTCTCTCTCTCTCTCTCTCTGTGTCACACACAGATGCAGCCCCTCTGAGGCCCATTAAGGGTAATGGAGTAGGTCTCCCCGACAACAAGCAGCGCTGGCGGGCTAATGGGCTGTGTCAGTCGAAGGAAACAACCGCATCCACACGCACACACGCACACACGCACACACGTTCCTGCCATACCTTTCCTCCTAACCTCTCCTTATGCACAACAATGTGATGTTGTGAAGTAAGACATGTTCCTGCACCATCATCCTACATGTGTTTCTGGACCAACATTGCCATGAACCAATCACAGCCCTCTGACATAATCAGCATATAAGGGATATTATAGCAGCTTTGATGTTAGTGAACAATACTCTATTTTATTGGCAAGTTTGCCTGTTAGCATAGAATAGTTAGCCACAGGTAGATGGCTAGTTTTTGTGTGTGTGTGTGTGTGTGTGTGTGTGTGTGTGTGTGCGTGTGCGTGTGCGTGTGTGTGTGTGCGTACTTACCTGAGAGAAAGCGATACCGAATGTGAGTCCAGCGATGATGCCCATGTTGGTCTCAATAAACGATGTCACCAGCTCATAACAGCCCTGCAACACAAACATATTTTTCATTTAAATCGATACACGGCTATAATGGCTTGTTCCTTGTAGTTGTTCTTGTAGTGTTTTAGATTAGAGAACTTTCCAGGGACTTCAATGATAATATATTTTTATTGTAATGTCAGTGTGTATGTGTCTGTGCGTGTGTGTGTGTGTGTGTGTGTGTGGGTGTGTGTGTTTGTGTGTGTGTAGGTGCATCAGTGTGTGTGTGTGTGTGTGTTAATGCATATGTGTGTGTGTGGGTGTGTGTGTGTGTGTGTGCGCTTGCGTGCACCGGCATGTGTGTGCTTGTGTGTGCTTGTGTGTATATGTCTGCATGTGTGTGTTAGTGCGTATGTGTGTATGCATGTGTGTCTGCATGTGTGTGTGCGCGTGTTCGATAAGGCTAGTGTGTGTGTGCGCTTGCGTGCGCCGGCATGCGTGTGTGTGTTTGTGTGCATGTGTGTGCGTGTGCGTGTGCGTGTGCGTGTGCGTGTGTGTGTGTGTGTCTGACCTGATGGTAGACCTTGGTTGGGGCCACGGTGGCATTTCGGAGATCCTGAGCGCTGCAGTCCGACAGATTAGTGCAACAGCTCACTGGTATACCGTTGGCGGGGAAGTACACACTTGTGTACCAGCTAGTGTAGTTATACACGCCACAGCACCGCAACTGGAGACAGACAGGACGAAGCGTTTGATAGAGAGACAGGAAGTGACTGTGTGTCCTGCCAATGTGTGTGTGTTTGCGTGTGCATGTGTGTGTCTTACACTACGTTGAACGTTATCCACAGCCAAGCTCCTCTCATCCTGAGCGTTGTAGTGCTGAACAGCTTCCTTATAGGTCCTCAAAAAGTTCCCCTTAATCTAAACACATAAACATACATGCAGACAATGCTATATATACTTTTTTTTTTTGTAGAACTGCACTAAATTCAATCTATAATTTAAAGGAATACTTGATCCAAAAACATGAATTTGTGTTTTTTCCAGACGTCCACACTGTTGATAGTTAAATTATACACTTATGACGTTTTTGAGTGAAATATTACATTTGTTTTGGGTGAAATATTCGAGTATTAGAAACACAGTCACATCACTTTGCTGTGTTGGCTTTCAGAGGGATTATGTTGCTATACCCAGTAAACGGGTAAGTCAAATTATCTGTAGCCTTGTGCATTGGCATGTTATCAGTGTGTTTGTGTGCTCACCTCATGCCGAAACACAAATCCGGAGATTCCAGCCACGAGTTCAGCCAGGAACACCAGGGACAGGAACATGGCATACTGCAGAGGTCACTCAGAGGTCATAATGAGACTCAAATACAAAAATGCTAAATACAGAATTAATATTCACACACACACACACACACACACACACACAGTACGTGCCAGTTTGAGCATCCATGGACTTCCCCTGCAGGTAGCAAAACATCCAAACAGCCCGAAGATAATGATGGACAGGCCGGTACCGATAAGAACGTATGGGGCGTTGGTAGAGTTCTCAGCTATCAGCGAGATGTAGGGACCCAAAATAAACTTCCCCCATAATCCCACAGCCAACAAGACAGCCCCTGTAATCTGCACAGATAGAGTGATGCATATATATTATTTTATGTATACAATGGGCAAAAATACACATTACTGTTTAACACAAACACAAGCATGAGTCTAGACATTCGTATGCTGCAATTCCCCATGCCTTGAATAGTCACCAGAGGGCGCTAACGATATACATATACAAATAATTTTGTTAAAGGTTGGTTTGGCAGTTTAGCAAGGTATTTTCATTATGTTGGGTCCATTGTCCAAATGTGACCCACTAAAGAAATTTAATTCAACAATTCATTAAAATATTCATCATTTAGGTCTGTTTTAACTGGGCATAACTGTGACAGTGTTAACAGGTGACACACTAAAAGATATCGACACCATGCCACAACGGCTGCTAAAGTCTTGCAACACATGTTCCTTCTTTCACAAATATAGTCTAGATACACACACACACACACAGAGCAGTTGAGCTATTGCTGCCCGACATCTGCTCCAGTTGGGAGAAATTATTTATAATATGCTCATTTTCTATATAAATAAACCTCCTAAATGACAGTGGTGGAGTGGTCTGGGATTCACCTGCAATGTGTTTTTGAAGGTCTCTACACGTCCACATTTTTAATGGTGTGTGGTCTCAGTGAACTTTGATTTGCATCCAGACAAAAGTGTGGATAAACTCCTACCCAAAAGCACTGTTCCTTCCTTCAATTAAGGGATTTCATGGTGCACTGGGGGCAAAATACTAATTATATAGGAAAATAATCGGAACTACCTTAAACAAAACATGTTAACTTTAAATACACGTAAAATACTTAAAACTTTAACTTGAATTACTGTGCCGTTTGTTGTTAAATTAGGACTGATGTTTACCAGTTTTCCCTTTGGAAAGATCAGGTTCTCCAATACAATGAGACAGAATTATAATAATAGATACCGGACCTGAGTACCATACATTATTGATGACAGAGTACAATGTTTTCTACAAAACTCCTTTCCCATCATGCACTGGGGTCTGGGGAGGCTGGACTTCAGTGAAAGCCTGGTCGGTAACAAAGGAGTCGTGCTGCTAGAATTCTGAACAGGCTTGCTCATACAAACACACACGTAGGCACGCACGCACGCACGCACGCACGCACGCATACACACACACACACACACACACACACACACACACACACACACACACACACAAATGACAGAATGACAGCTTGTCCGGGAACAGAGCATGCATGTGTCCGTGGAAATGTCCACAGTGAGAAAGCAAAAAAACACTTCAGCAGATGGCCTGAGTCACAGTGAGGAAGGTGAGAGAGAAAGGGAGGACAAGAAAGAAAGAAAGAAAGAAAGAAAGAAAGAATGAATGAAAGAAAGAAAGAACGAAAGTAATTGGTGTATAGGCAGCTTTCGTAATAAGAATGGAATGTGATTGATTTAGAGCCTTTTGTTGTTAAAGCAGAATTAAACTTTAAGTTGCTTCCTTACCTCAATATCAAGTCCTCTCACTGAAATTACCTTATATGGTGGTGTGTTAGACTAGACCGTGTATATTACAGTGTAGTTAAAAACTAAAGTAACTGGGACATTTCCCAGTTTTCCAGCGAAAGAGGCACTTGTTGTTTAATTTAAAAGCATAAAGCATGTCATCTGGTACCCCATCCCCCTTTCTCTATATCAGCATGGGGAGAGAGGGGAAACTTGTCGTCTTTATTCTCTTAACGCTCCACTGTCCACTGTTAGTGTTGACTTGCTACCTACTGTAGCAGCAGATGTATGGATGCTGTCAGCCAACCGAAGGGTGGATGGTGGGGGATGGGGATGGGGGATCGGAGAATGGGGGAGGGGGAGCGGTGGCGGTGATGGCCGGTAATGGACTGGCCATCTGTTCCGGAGCCCACATTGAGGCTAGGCTAACTAACACCTCTCCACCTGTTTACATTAGAGTAGTGAGGCACAAACATGGTCACGTAACACAGAAACACACAATATTCATCCGCCCCCCTCCAGTATTAAGGTGGGCTGGTCCTACATGGGTTTATGACAGTTGACTCTGTGTGTGTGTGTGTGTGCGTGTGTGTGTGTGTGTGTGTGTGTGTGTGCGTGCGCGTGTGTGTGTGTGTGTGTAAGATGATGTAATTGGTTATACAAAATGTCATGATACACAACAATCCATTTGGCCAAACCACCCTGGCCAAAGGACGATACCATGGCAACGGAAATCTCAGCAAGCCTCTCAAGCAAGCCTTCACCGAGAGCTGGCTTTGTGTGATGTGTTTGTGCCCCACCCCTCACATGATAACTGTCCACTCTACACGTAGGCTGCTGTCAGCTTAGCGGCTAGATGGGTTGTTTCAATTGCCGACTGCCGCTTACGCCAAACAGTCAATGCTAACCACTAGCCGCTAACAGCTAGCTGTTCATCCAAACAAGTAGTTTTCTCTATTTTTCTGCCCACCTATTTCTCTCTCTTTTTCTCAATATGTCAAATTGGCTCTCTTGATTTTCCCTTGTTATACGTCAACATTTCCCTTTCTCATCTGTCTCATCTTTCTCATCTCTCTCTCTCTCTCTCTCTCTCTCTCTCTCTCTCTCGTTCTTATGTCTTTGTTACTGACTTGAAAGCAATAGATTTCTCTGTCGGAGCAGTTATGGACACAAACAATTACTACTGAATGTTGGCAAATAACCTAATATAATCCTATTATTCTTATTAAAAACAAATAAATCTAAAACAATAGGCTAATAAAGGATTAAGGAATGCCTTGAGGTGTAGGAATTGTACACTATTGTAAATCCCTCTAGAACAAATATAGGCAATTTTTAGATTTAAAGTAAACAAGGAGGATATGGTCAAGGGTTTTCCTTGTCTTGACTACATTTGTGTTCTACAAATGTGCTCTATAAAAGTGGATTACAAGGTTTATACTGCACAAAACCTTTAACAGCAGTAATATTCCATTGTTGCTTTCTGTCTTATTCTATTTGCCAGCCAATGGCAAGATATCTAAGTATTTATCAGGTCATCCTGCCAAGCTCCATGCTAATTATAGAGCAGCTTTCATTATTATCTATGTGCAAACTGACCACACAGTCCTGCCAAAACTCAGACCCGAAGCATTACACACCATTGGTCAACACACAGTCTACGTCCAGTCCAAATTCCTCAAACTCAGGCTAATTGTGGCACCATTTGACCCCTGGGGAATACTTTGAACTCTGACCCCCAATATGTGCCTTTTAATAATGGAATGAGCCATTCTAACATGACAGCTGAAGATTTAACATGATCGTTGCAGATATCATTGTGCTAACCTCTTCTGTCACACTAAATGTTTGTTTCCTTTTATTATATAAGTCGTGAAAAAAATTAAAACATTGAATTTATAGTTGTTGCGATAGACATTGAGCCAACACAGATTTTCTAATGAAGACAGGTTCCCATTTCTTCTAGCCATAAAAATGTTTTACAACCACACTCCTCTATGTTAGATTGCTGAGATGTGTTGTCCAGCCTTCTAATACAGGACCATTATATCCAGTAATGGGCAGTCTGGAGGAACAACATTTTGTTGAGACAAAATATGCAGGAAAATACATATTTTACAGAAATAACTCCTTTTGTCCGCCAGTGATACGCAAGTATTACCAACCAGAAAGATCTAAAAACCACTACACAAAATAATAAACAATCTGTTATAGGCTGCTTGCTACATATAGGCTATAAGTGCATACAGCATACTGTATTTTTAAATATATTACAGTACTGCATTATTGTTTAAAAGTTTGAAAAATAACACACACAATCGATCAGAAATATGGTTTAGATATTGTTAATATTGTTAGTATTGTAGCTGAAAACTGGTGATTTCTTAATGGAAGATTATACAGGCTAGGACTATAGAGGCCCATTTTCAGCAACCGTACTCCTGTGTTTCAATGGCACATTGTGTTAGCTAATCAAGGTAATTTTTATTTGGGAAATTGATCCTTAGAAAGTCCGCTTCCAATTATGTTACAGTAGCACATCTGAAAACTGTTGATTAAAGAAGCAATACATCTGGCCTCCTTTAGACTAGTTGAGTATCTCCAGCATCAGCAAACAAATAACTTTATTCTGAAACTCATCAGTCAATTATTTTCTGAGAAATTAAAGATATTCCATGCGAGGAATTGCCACAAGCCTTTGAGCACAACCTCAAGATTTTGGAAAAAGAATACATTTTATTTTTTCAAAAAAAGTAAGAGAGTATATAACTGCGGTTTTCATCTCAAAAGTAATCTGACAGCTATTAATTAGTATCAAAAAAGATATTAATTA
>JAODTR010024071.1:0-23603 GCA_025399935.1 Amblyopsis rosae
TGGAGCACTACCATTTAGATCTGGTGGGGCTTACCTCTATGCACAGTCTTGGTTCTGGAACCGTTTTCCTGGATAGGGTATGGACTTTATTCTACTCTGGAGTTGCCCAGGGTGTGAGGCACCGGGCAGGTGTGGGGATACTCACATGGTGTGATTGGGAGGAACGGCCTTCCTGATCTAAACCCGAGCCGGCATTGGTTGTTAGACTTCTCTGCTAGTCATGGCTTGTCTATAACAAACACCCTGTTTCGAACATAAGGATGTTCATAAGTGTACGTGGTACCAGAGCACCCTAGGCCAAAGGTCAATGATCGATGAAGCTGTGGCGGAGAGCTGTGGTCTCAAGGTCTTAGGTGCCTCAAGGGGCTGTAACCCTCGAACACCGTGGTGGACACGAGTTGT
Source organism: Amblyopsis rosae (assembly GCA_025399935.1). NCBI lineage: Eukaryota > Metazoa > Chordata > Actinopteri > Percopsiformes > Amblyopsidae > Amblyopsis > Amblyopsis rosae. The sequence continues at coordinate 403 of JAODTR010024071.1, forward strand.
CAGATAATCCATCTGACTGAAGAAGGAGGCCATTTGGTATATGCTGTCCCTAAAGACTCTGGAGGCAGTTGTAAGTAACCTACGGGCCCGTAGGGCTGCACCTGTCCTAGCAGAAGCAAAGCAGTGTGTGTGGGAGAGGTTCAAAGAAGCCATGGAGAAAGACTTCCGTTCGGCACCAAAGTGTTTCTGGAAAACCATCCGCCACCTCGGGAGAAGGAAGCTGGAAACCTGGGGTGGTGGTTCCCCCCAGAGAATGTGTGCCAATTACAAGGGTATCACACTACTCAGCCTCCCTGGAAAAGTCTACTCCAAGGTGCTGGAAAGGAGGGTTCAGACGATTGTCGAACCTCAGATTGAAGAAGAACAATGCGGATTCTGTCCTGGTCGTGGAACTCTTGCAAGGATCCTGGAGGGGGCCTGGGAGTATGCCCTTCTGGTCTACATGTGTTTGTGGATCTGGAGAAGGCATATGACCGGGTCCTCCGAGATATCCTGTGGGAGGTGCTGCGGGAGTATGGGGTGAGGGTCCCTTTTAAGGGCAATCCTATCCCTGTATGCCCAAAGCGAGAGCTGTGTATGGATTCTCGGCAGTAAATCGGATTTGTTTCAGATGAGAGTTGGTCTCCACCAGGGCTGTTATTTATCACCAATCCTGTTTGTGATATTCATGGACAGGATATCGAGGCGTAGTCATGGTGGGGAGGGGTTGTGGTTCGGTAGCCTGGGGATCTCATCGCTGCTTTTTGCAGATGATGTTGTCCTGATGGCATCATCGGTCCGTGACCTCCAGCACTCACTGGATTGGAATGTGAAGCGGCTGGGATGAGGATTAGCATTGCTAAATCCATATGGGTCCATGGTCCTTAGAAGGAAACCGATGGAGTGCCTGCTCCAGGTAGGGAATGAGTCCTTACTCCAAGTGAAGGAGTTCAAGTATGTTGAGGTCTTGTTTGCGAATCAGGGGACATTGGAGCAGGAGATTGGCCAGAGAATCGTAGCAGTGGGAGCGGTATTACAATCACTTTACCGCACCGTGAAAGAGAGCTGAGCCGGAAGGCAAAGCTCTCAATCTTTCGGGCAATTTACGTTCCTGGTCATGAAGGGTGGGTCATGACCAGGCGCCTCCCTTGTGAGGTGTTCCAGGCACGTCCAGCTGGGAGGAGGCCTCTGGGAAGACCCAGGTCTAGGTGGAGAGATTATATCCACACTGGCCTGGGAACGCCTCGGGATACCCCTGTCAGTGCTAGATAATGTTGCTCGGGAAAGAGAAGTTTGGGGTCCCCTGCTGGAGCTGCTGCCCCCGTGACCCGACTACAGATAAGCGGATTAGGATGGATGGATGGATGGATGTTGACTGCATTAGGCTATATGCTATATGGCTATATGCTGGCTCTGTGTAGTATTAGTCTAACCAGTTAATCAGAAAATACTTGGAGTTTTTCTCAGTTGCTTTGGTATAATTTTTTGACCAATTATTAACATTTGCAAAGCAGTTAGTCAAGTTATAGTTAGTCAATTTGTACAAACAACATCACACAATGGATTACCTGCAAAACCTCTCAAAAGCAAATATGTCAATGAAGTGTGCCATCAGAAAGTCCTTGTTTCATTACCAACAAGCTATACATACTAAGCTATACTGTATGTTCTTAAATATAACAGTGTAAAAGTTTTGTCTGATGCAAACTATAAACTAATGGTTATGATGACTGATAGAAAATGCACAAACTGCACTTTTTATGTGTGGTATACGTGTATTTCAACAGCACAAAGTTATATCACAGTATACTATACGTGGAAGATGGACTGCAAGATATTGGACAGAATTCGCATTTATTATTTTATATTACTGTACAGTTTGCACTGTATTGTGTTGGCCATGTCATTGTGATAAATACAAAGAAGACGTTTTACAGCACTGCATAGCACAACAAATGTACACTTATTGTAGGAAACATCCCAGAATGGTAAATGCAGCACCATCTATATTTTTATGAACTGGTTAATAATTGGTTAATCTACTGCCATACATTCCCAGACTGTATGTAGGAAACAGAATATACTATATTTATATCTTTATTTATTTTATTTTATTTATACAGGGAAACCCCACTGATACTGTACCATGATCTCGTTTACAGAGGTGCCTTGCATTACAAGGAAAGGTACATTACTGTAATATAAATACACATCAAGTTCAAAAGAACAAAAACATTTTAAACTCAAATAAAAAGTATAATTCACTGTAAAATATTAATTCAGACACTTATTACAATATACTATGGACACAATATATTTCAATCTAAAGTCATGCTGTATTATTCCAATCTTGAGGGGCACAGATGGACAATTACTTTGTACCTATATTAGAATGAGCCAAGGGGAATTGTACTGTACATAATCATTTTCACGAATGTGCCCAACCATCATGGTTGATGGTTACTAGTTAGTGACTAGTTACCAGGCTAAAATTATAATCAGTAACATCATTTTTGGATGACCTAAATTTAGTAACAAAACTTTGTTACTTTCCAATACTTTTGGACTAGCCTTCTTCACCATAAAATAAGTGTTCTTTTATAAGCCATCCAAAACAATTTATATACTATAAATATACTTCAGTGTTGGCACGCCAAATCTATGTATTTTTGTGACTGTATATGTTGTTCTGGAGATCAGATCAAAGTAGGACTTTTCAATAATTAATGAAAGGTCATTAAGAGAACAGATAATTGTTTAATGCACTTTTCTCTGCAAACATTCCTTTTAAATCTGTAGTCCTAGAATTAATCAACACATATAAAAAAAACTCTAATCTGATTACAAAATTGTAGCTGGTTTACAGTTTGTAACTGGGTTACAGTTTTTTGTAATCGGTTGCATGTTTCTGATTATATGTACTCAATTACTCCCCAAACATGCATTTGCAATTTGGTTAAACATTTTTTTAATTGATTTTATGATGTAAAGTACACAAATAGCTTCATGATGTGAAGGTTGATTAAGTAATGTTCAGTTCTGATCTGAGAAACCCAAGCGACTGTAGTACATTCGACATGGCTGTTATGTTCATTGATATACATATTTACTTTTGAGAGATAAACTATGGATTTTGAGCAAGTTACAGGCTTTTGTTTTGAGAACTGGACTAAATAGTTTAAAAATGTTAAGAATGAGTAGAGAAATATACTAAAGCAAATTAGAAATACAGTATTACTGCACAAAAACAAATGTGAATAAACCTTTCGCTATTGCTGTAATATTAATTACACTGACTCTTAAAGTACAAAACATTGTCTTACCGCAATTTTCTATGCATGAGGAGATGGAAATTGTTATAGTCCAGATCCTAAATGACAATAACTATTTGTTAGCAAGCAAGGCTATGTGACTTGAGAATGTGACAAACCTCCCAGAGACAAATAACACTGACTGGTCTATCCAGATTGTTGTACTGCATGGATGTTGTAGACTCTTACAAAAGGCATCAGAATGTGTGACTTCACCTACAAAACTCTGTGAGCACAGCTCATATTCTTAAGTAATCTGAAACTAATATTTGCTCTATTGCCTCTGATGCACGGTGAGAAATAATTTGCAGGCCTAGACTCTGGATTGTTCTGCCATTGTTACTGTGGGGTAGTAAGGCCAAATCTTTTGATTCACTTCTTACACATTTACAAACTCTCATTTTATAGATGTACTACGCTTTCCAAACTATTAATTGATTAAGGATTTTTTTAACTGTGATATTTTATGTTTATTATATTAAAAAAAGTAGCCTTTAAAGTTTTTCCACATTTGTAAAATGTACACAAATGTTAAAAGAACTGCTTGTCACTAGCCTCACGAGACCATCCTGATCTCAGACTGAAACCCCTTAAAGGTGTTTGTCGCCAGATTAGTTAAAATACGTTTTGACGATAGAGGTACAGTGCACTGGTGCTCTGGTTGATTTTAATTGAAATGTCCTGCATTAGTACTGCCTTTATAAAAAACTCTTTTGAATTTAAGGGTTCCTGATTCTTGCAGCAAAATTTAATTAGAGCTTACAAGATCAAAATCTATAGAGATCTTGGTCATAACAGTTTTTATCTTAATTTTAATGTGATGATTATTCATCCAATAAGTAGAATATTCATGTGTTAATTTAAATGAAAGTATTGTGGTTGTATACATTATTTTTGAAAAAACTAAAACTAAAGTATTATTGTCGGTGACTATTTCATTGTTCAATTTATGAATTTTTTCCAAGTTAAAGTAAATAAATGTTTTGATCAGAATACTTATGAATACATTCTATTCATAAGAATTACTATAGTAGACCCTATCATCAGCATTTTAGGTATATGCCTTATCCTGTGTGAGCTCTGGCATCCAGGGCAGAACAATGAGCTAAACTAAATGTCCACCCTTCAGGGAGACAAGGGCTGTGTATTTGGCTCCTTGAGTTCTCGTGAGATCTGGAGCCAAGACAGGATATAGCAGCAGCATCCATAAAAACAGTCGCTCCATACATCTTCCTGAGAGAGAGAGAGAGAGAGAGAGAGAGAGAGAGAGAGAGAGAGAGAGAGAGAGAGAGAGAGAGAGAGAGAGAGAGGGGAGAATAGAAATGGTTCAAATTAATTCAATTGGCTTGTGTTGCTTTGGTGCAAGAGCCCCATCTTATGGCAAAATAAGTGTACTGCATTATAACCCCAAGTTAAATGTTACCCACTCAGCACCTACTGCGTTAATTTTCCTGGAATCCACTTTTTTAACCATGTGGATTTTATGAGAGAAAACAGCTAAGGGTTGTTGTCAAATGTTTCCATGTGGAATATGAGTCTGTACAGCCCTTTGAAACCGTAATGTGATTAAGTGCTATGTAAATACACTTGACTTATGGGTAAGAAATGGTAAACACATTTCCTACAGTAGACTTATTATTATATCAACGTTCAGTACAAAGACAGTTTCCTAGATATTATCATAGCTGGAAAATTCCCTGTCAAATTTGATGAGTAGGAGGAAACTTTGTTTCACGCCATCCTACAACTTCATGACTCATGAGATTATATGTTTTGCTTACATTTGCTTTCTGTGCCTCAAAGCTATAATCACAACAGGTTACAAACATATCAATCTGAAGCGTGATTATCCTCCTGGCTACTATTTTGCACTCATTATGTAAGTCTGCCTCTATATTGCTTACAAGCACCTGTACTTTTGGTTGTAGGTAGGTGCCATAGCTGACCCATCTTGTATTTATAGGAACATTAGGCAGCTTTTGTTTAGTAGTATATTGGCAATGTGCGACAGAAACCAACACCTCCGCCTTACAAGCCACCCACTCCTAGCTTCTGCCTACCCAGTTCCTGCTGTCTTATCTTATTCCGCAGATTCACTATCTCTGGGACTATATACCCTCATGCTTTCCAAACCAAATGCAGTGCAAATGTTAACGTGGTGGTGATTAGTGTTTGCATTTTGAAAGTGATACCACTTGACGCTGTATCATTACCTTAATGTTAAGTCCTCTGATGTGGTACTATAGTGACAGGCAACTGTTGTATTCATCCACCATTCACTTCCATTGTTATTCACAAACATGTTTCTGTTGTGTGTCTAAAGCTGAGCTCCATCTCTATACATTGTATTCACAAGTTAAACCTGTAGATATTAAATTAAGTACTGTAGGTATATTTCAACTTTTTGTTTTATCCAAAAAGTTAATATATCTTGAAGTAACTAAAACAACAGATTGAATGTGGAAGAGTCAAATCTTAAAATATGCATTTGCTAAAATTATACTTTTTGCAAATGTCTGTGCAGCTCACACACACACACACACACACACGCACGCACGCACGCACACACACGCACACACACATACACTGTATAGTATAGTCAGTTGGGGAATGACCTGGATGCCATAGCGCTCTCTGACAGAGGCCCGCATGGCCATGGATGCAGGTGGAACACAGCCCATACAATCCAGCAGAGGCAAACATGGACATTCTCCAACGTCGTTGGTCACCTTACAGGTGAACACCGGCAGACAGCAGAGGGCCAAACAGCCTAACACACACACACGCGTTTACACACAGGCACACACACACACACACACACACACACACACACACACAAACACACGCATGCACACACAAGCGTACACACACACAACATATTGTGAATCAGTTCCAGGCTTTATGTTACCTATTAATATGCCCATACACATCTGAAAGGCAAGCTTTCAAGTAGAAACCTACAGTCCCCCGTATCTTGAAAGCAGTCACACAAGCCTGTGCTCCACTGGCCTTGCTTCTGCACCCTGCTCCCCGGCTGAACCTGCACCTCCAGGAGCTGCCTGGACCTATTCGAGCTGTTCATCATCAACTGCTGACCGGAAATAGAGGTAAATGATTTAATTGTGACATAAGGCATTTTATTATATTACAACTTAGTTCTGATCATAGCATCTAAATGGTTGAAACGCATTCTACTATAACTGTGATATAGAAGAAATACAGTGATATTATGTGTCATGATATTATCTCATGCATAGCCCGTGATTTGAGAAATATTGGTTTAAACAATGATTTATGTTGCATAGCTAGGTCAGCTCCAAATCTGCAAATAGAATACAAGGCATAATAAAAAGGAGAGATATGTCATGATAAGCAACATATTTATTAACATACCTTTAGAGTGTTATGTTCAGTTACCATGTCAAATATTCTTAGAAATTAATTCTAATCAAGCAGCGTTCTTTGCTCTGTTATCAAGGAAATATTCCAAGAAATCCAAGAATTGGGTCGAGACCGTTGCCTTGTGGTTTTGTAAACTGGACTATCACAGTGGTCTGAGCTGCTTACTAGACTGTTATGTTTTGGTATAAACATGAAACTGCCAAATAAGATGCTAAAGAATTGTGCCATGTTCCTAACTCAGTTTAGCCTTTTATTTTAGTTTGTCATTGATTGAAGGTTTTTACTGTTGTAATATTACTTATTTACTTACTTTTTATTTACTCATATCAGTCTGTCAGCTAGAGGTATGATATTAAGATGATATTGTATGTGTTTCTTATGATGTGGATGATTATGATATTCAGATCTAGTTTATCTTCCATACAAAAATTTCATATGAATAAAAATAGTTATTTTAACAAATATTAAATTTCTTCTTAGGACAGCAACAATAATAATGAATTTTAAATCAAAAGTGGGACTATTACAAATATAAAAAATATACTTTAAAGCAATATTGCAATTTACCACCAAAGACCAATCATGTTTTAGTGTTTACTCTACAGTAGGCGACCATAGCTCTCATGCAGATGGCAGCATCCGTCAGAATGACGGGAAAGGCTAAACCTGGTTCCTCAGGTTTAAGGGCAGGTTTTTCAGCCAGGCCAATGTTAAGCAACAAACACGAAGAGTTAAAAAGTTCCAAAGAGCCAGTCAGCAATTGATAAACCGAACCACACTAGAATATGCCTACCTTTAGAGGTTGATTAACCTCAGAGTAAACCTCTGACCAGCAAGCTGGCAGAGACAGCCGTTACTCACAGGCCATTGGACACAATACTGACCATAATGGAACAATGAAATAAACTTTGAGTGAATCATTAACGGTGAACACTAATACTGTTATGCTAACTGTCAAACATATTTTAGCTGTAGAAATTAATATTTAGCATAAAAGGGATGTTAATTAAAAAAAGATTCCACATTTGGAGAAAGTTAGATTAAAAAGTTAGTTAAATGTCAATAGCCTGCTTCTACTCTTTCCAACAATTAGTAATTTGACACAAATGGTTGTCCATTTTAATTCTGTAACATTTCAAAACATATAGTTTGCAGGGCTGGGAAGTAACTGATTACATGTACTGTTATTTGTAACTAATTACAAAAAAAAAAACGTAACGTAATTGTAATCCATTCCAGTTACCAGCTAAAATAGTGGAATAAGATTACATGTATTTTTTTAAATTACATGATTACTTCTAGTACTACTTTCAAATTTAAAAGTTAATTTTGCAGAAGAAAAATGCATAAAACAATCGACTGTTCTCTTATTAACCTTTTGTTAAAATTCTTTAATTTGATCTCCTGAGCAACATACACGGTCACAAAAATAGCAAGATTTTGTGCTGCCAATGTATCCAAATGCCATCCAAAGCAATTTACTTTGGATTTAATAGAAGAGGCATTTAGGCATGAAGTAATCTAAAAGTAATGGAAAGTAATCCGATTATGTTATATAGGTAACCCAAAAATGACGTTACTGGTTATAATTTTAGTCTGGTAACTAGTAGCCTAACTGTAACTTATTACTGTAACTGAAACTGTAACTTTGAGCCTATACCCTCAGTCAAGACTTGTCTGATTGTTGTGGCTGACTACATTATCATCCTGCAATAACGCACTGCGTCCAAAGCCGCTGATGTAATGCATTACTCATGTGTACTAGCCTATATAAAAAACACCCGGTGACGTCCTAGAGTCATTCTGAGTCAGACACAACAAAAGGAAATCCCCAACGTCCTAGCAACATCGTGAGGCGCTGTCCCTTTAATAGAGACTTCCACTGTGAGCCTGTGCCAAGAGAGAGCTCTGATAAACAACAACATCGTTCTCAACGAAAACGCGTCTTTATCGGATTTAGATACAATAGGCTACTTCTGATAAGACGTCTAAGAGGTGAGCAAGCAATATTGTTTATATGTTTAATTTCATATTGGAGTAATATGGCTACGCGTTATGTTAGGCCCGTTTCATACAGAATATAAAGGATCAGCAGTTGGTTTTCTGTCGTGACCGGTGGTAGTGGAAGTGGTAGTCTAAACGTGATCTATTGTTTATAAATATATACTATAACAGACAAAAATATCAGTTCGTTACTACTTCAAACACCTGTTAAATGTTTCAAAATCTATAAACTAGTGTGGAAATAAATACAGCTGTTTTCGTAAACAACCAATCGTTTGGCACTCGCGTAACGATTTGCCTTAGACCTGTTGCCGTTGTGTTATATAAAACACGCTTTTTCTCATTCACAGGTTACATAAGGGCCATTTGGTTTACAACATTTTCTCGTCTTGCTGGCCACGCATTGTTGAATGCCATTGCGGAAGTGAAGTCACTTAAGCCATCTTCAACGTGATCTAAAAGATTTCGTTTCTGGGGACATCTAGTGGCCATTACGGAGAAGACGCGCAGTTCTGTGGCAGCAATGTATGGTACGTCAGGCATCCCCGACCTCATTCAGCGCAATGGTCCGCCGAGACAACCGGGGCCGGCCGGACAGTATAACCCGGGACACCCACAGGTTAACGGGCATGGCGGGCTTCCAAATCCTCAGAGGCTGGGACAGAGAGCACCTAAACTGGGGCAGATTGGCCGGTCCAAAAAAGGTGAATATTTTTTGTCCTGATATATTTATAAATGTATTCCTAATAGCTTATTTGTTCTGTGACAGCTTTAACTTAACACTATTAGGCTGCCTTATTAGTAGTATATAGAACAGTTTGCTTACTATAGACTGTATTTGAATGTTTTTACAGAAAGTCGTGTTTTTGGTGCGTTAGAGCAAGGGTGTTTTCTTCGATGTTCCTGTTTGTTTACATTATAATCTATGGTGTTTCAAAACTCAAATATCAATTGTTTGATTCAATTTTGGACATGAAAATTTCCCACAGGTGAGAGGAAAATTAGATCCAGGTTTAAACCTTTATGAATTTCCCTGTACACCACTTTTCTTTCATTCCAGTGGATTTGGAGGATGAGGATTTGGATGACCTCATGAACAACAACGGGCAATGTCCTGTATCCTTCTAACCCATCTCCTAAACGTGCCAAAATCCACTGGGGCGCCAAAGTTAATATCAGATAACTCGCCTTGATATTTTCAAATGGCCTGCTGAAGCTTCTGATGGAACAGCACCAGTTTGGCAAGGTGGTCTCTATAGGCAAAGCCCAGGCCTTTCTTGTACAGTTGTGTTACATTAACTTATCTTTGGTCAGACTGTGAATGAATTGTACTGCATTTCTCTCTACTATACACCTCTGTAGGTGGTAGACAAATGGCATTTGGGAAAGATATTTATAGAATGTGCATATTTCTTCTGGGCTGCTTAAAAAGGGCTACATTTCTAAAGTTGCACCGTGTAAATCTTCTGAAAAGCACCCAATGGCCAGCCTCATTTTGGTGAAGGTTATTGGATCGTTGTAGGGATGCGTGTTGGAACAGAAGCCGTTTATCGTTGACGTGAAACATAAAGCTAAGCTTCAATTGTGTTGTGTTCAACTATGTTCTCTACTCTCAGAATCACGCAAGTTGTTTACTGATATTCTACAGGTGGCTGCTCCCTACTTAAAAAAAGATTTGTGCTAATTATTTATTGAAATGAAATGGTTTTATACATTGACTTGTATACTTTTTTCCAGATGGATTTTGTTCACATACAGTTGCAATGTATTATATTTGGTGCATTATGTCGTAATGCCTGTTAAGTGCAGTGACATGTTGCAGAAATCTATGCATGGAGTCAGTTTATATAAGCATTGAAACATTTTGAACCCACGTCTCATTATTAGGGCGCGGGCTAGGCCTTAGGGCTGCACTTTACTGTACTTAAAACCTAATCATTGTTTTCCGCTTAAGATCTTGTGGACAAAAATGTCCTTGATCTCATAGTTTTTTTCTGTTCAGACCAAAATGTATAAAGTCATAATAAACAACCAGTTTCAGGAGGGTTTTTTTCAGTGGCAGTTTGCTAGTTTTACATGCACTAGAAGAGAATAGTTTTCTGTTCTATTGGTATTGTTGCCCTACAATGTACCTGTTATACTGAATAACAACTCAGAAATGATTAATTACAATACATTTTTGTGTGAAATCTCCCAGATACTGTCTGGTTTAGATCATTACATGTTGAAAGAAGTCAGACAAATTAAGATTAAGTAACGCTAAATCAAACAGCTCACAAATGGTACATCACCTGGTTTATCAAACGACAACATTTTGAACATGAATGACTTATCTTTAAAGTTAAAACCTCAGTGTGACATTATCACATGTCGTGATAAAGATGCATTCGTAAACCATTGATGACCATACAATTGTTTAGATTTTTATTTTTGACTCATGCAAACACTGCATTTTACAGTTCATTATCAGGCTCAAAGATTGTTGTTTGAGTTGTATGCATTTACCATTTGCATGAAAATGGTAGGCTTCACAATGCATCTTGGAATAATAAAAAGTTAATCTTTGTGGAATGTTTATTTAATGTGTGTTTATGATTTTCTTTGATCGCTGCACAACTGTAACTGCAATTTGTTTACCAGTATTGTCAGATAACATGTTAAACTGCTTTGCAATGGTTTTGCAACTGTTACAAGCAAAACAAACTATTATGCACACGTCTGAAATGCGAAACTAAAAAAAAAAACATTAGACACTGATTATAAAACTTTATATACCAATAGGAAGTGTTTCTACACCGATATGAATAAAATATCAAATACTGGAAAGCTGGAAATGATCCACATTGTACTACATTTACTAACCAACCTGAAAGTAAACTTCATCCTAACAACATAGCAACATGCACAACACAGCAACATAAATAAAGACACCCCTAGATTATAAACAAAACACCTGCCGTGGAATGGTGACTACAGTAACAAGTATTTCGTATCTGAGCAGGGTTTGTAACGGGCTGGTACGAAGAGCCTTGTCATGGGTCGAGTAGTAAAAAGCTGGTGTGATACATTCACCGTAAACAGTCTGCCCTGTGTGTGAAATCACACTCAGCTCAAGGGAAGATCTATTTTAGTGCCATGCACAGTTAATATAAAATACTATACTGACACTGAGACCACTTCTGTCACAGAGAAAGGCTGAGAAGGCCCCAGGAGTATCCCAAGTCCCAAACTGAAATTAATTACTTTCAATTACATGGGAAATGCTAAAAGATGCTGCAAGTGACACAGAGATGCGAGTGCTGGCCAAAATGCACCATTTTGGCCCCAGTTCAACATCCCAATGGCCTGTCTATTTAGCCGGATCCAATTATAATATATTTGTGAAGACTACTTGAATGTTTGGAAGTGGTGAGAGTCATTATTCAAGAAACAATTGGGAGTATTACAATATAATCAGGCTACTGTACAGGGCTGTCTTGGAAGAAGGAAAATGGCCTCTTAGTAATTATATCCTCGGGTAATGACTTACACCTGCCCCCATAGCCTCAAGTGTACATATTGCATTAGCATGGGCTTCTTCCTTCAGTACAGGACTGGACTGTCCTTCTCACACGTATTCCTTGGTGCTGCTTGGTGGGCCGGGGCGTGCGGCCGACGACATGGAAGGGTACTTGGGTACCTGCTTCTTCCTGGGACAAGACGACGCCATCATGGCCCCGCCCAGGACGTCCAGGAGCGAGCCGCCCCACGCTATAAAGATGGCAGCGCCAAACTCAAACCTGGTCGTAGGCAGGAAGCACATGGGTCAGTGCTACACAAGATGGTTCCTCTTGTTGCTACATGGCTGTGCTCTCTAACTGGTCACTGAGAGAGAGGATTTTGTCTTGGTAGTACGATAAGTCAATCAATCAATCTTTATTTATATAGCACTTTTCATACAAATTCATGTAACACAGAGTGCTTCACACTACAACGTCATTAAAAACTATACAAAATGAGTAAAAACAATACAATATATAAAAAATAAAGTAATACCACCACTCATCATCCCAACCCTCCAATCACAAACAAACATCGGGAGTCCCATTCCCACCATCCCCAAAACACAAACCACCAGTGAACTGTGAAGTTCTTTGACGTATTTACTCATGTTTACGCACTTGATTCGTCATTAAGTTGTTTTTAATGACGTGATGACCATAAATGGCCAAACAAAAGGTAAATGGACACCATGGTGAAGCTGCAGTATAGGCTTTGTAATAGCTATACTGTAGTGTATGCAGCATTTTCTAATCAGTATATATGGCTATATACAACAGTATATCATGCATTTATACCCTTTCTAACAGCAATTAACCCATATTTATGGTTATGTGCACCTTATAATGTATATTGTCGTGTGTATCTTTATGTGTCTGTATTATGACAAAGCAAGTTAACCAAGTAAAATGTGAGTTAATAATGGTTGAGGACTACAATGTAACATTTCTTTGGGAGAACGAGGCACATGGAGGCTACTCACTTGGTATTGACAGGAGTGTACGGGTTATAGAAAGCCCGGATGACATTGTGAGCGAACCAGGAGCAGGCCACCACCGCACACAGTCCTGTTGGGATTGCAGGTTGGGTGGAAGCACGTCACAATGACAACACACGTCAACACATCATCATGACAATGTTACGGCATACATGGACTTACCCATAATTAACACTTAGAGGCCAGCAATATTGGCCTATTTTGCTCTAATCACCCCTTGAAACATGACCATAGTGTAAGGTTACAAAGTTGAACAATTATCTATACTATATATTATTATTATGTATCATTTTTAATAGTCTACTTACTAGTCATAGTTTAGTTCATAAAGTTGTTCAATTGTCTTTATTACTGTTTGTATACTACGTATGTACAGTATGCATGTACGTATGTGTATGTATATATGTATGTATGTATGTATGTATGTATGTATGTATGTGTATGTGTACAGTATGTATGTGTGTATGTATGTATGTACGTATGTGTATGTATATATGTATGTATGTATGTATGTATGTGTGTATATATGTATGTATGTGTATGTACGTATGTGTATGTATGTATGTATATGTATGTATGTACTGTATGTATGTATGTGTGTATGTATATGTGTATGTGTGTGTGTATGTATGTGTGTATATGTATGTATGATGCATCCAGGCTACAAACAATAAGACATATGGTATCAGGGGGTATTAGTGTACGGCATTGGAATGGAGGGTTCCTCCTGTCTATCCTCACCTCCCACCAGAAGGATAATCCCCCCCATAAGGGCGATGCGGCCCTTGCGTACTTTGTCATCCCCTCCACAAGTGGTGCACTTCATCCCCATGCAGGACACGCCCAGGCCCGCTAGGGACACAATGATCCCCACTATCATCAATGCACGGGTGGCCTGGAGAGCACCTACAGGAGGAAGAGGGCACAGCGACAAGTCGTTAACTGTTTAGGAGTGACTGTAGACAATGAAGTCGTTGACTGTGAAGTATAATGAACATTTGGTGCACCCTCAACTCTGTACTGTAACTGTATAGCTAATATACCATCACTCTGATGTTCAGTGAAGAAGTCAATTTATCTGCAAATAACTTCAGCTACTTCTCACACCCATACGTTTACCGTGTACACAAAGCCAAATGCGTTCTCAGCAGCAGTTATTGGGATTGTTCCAGCAGCCATAAACACATCGGCCAAGTGAGTATATGCGTGTACACATGTACATCATCCAATCAAGCTCCTTATTTCCAATTTGTTCTCAAGGTGCTTCCACCAAGGAATTCAATAGTGGCTTGAGGTAACACACTGTTTCTGCTCAGATACAGTACTATACACAGAAATACAATGCACACAATTGGACAATGTAGTGATACCAGATTTTACTCATAAGTCTTTTAAATATATCCTGTAGGAAAATATACATCAGTTTGTAGACGACATCCAGGGCTCGGGGCCCATTTACCATAAATCACTGCATCTAAATGGCATTTCTTTGAACCTTACATTATGTGAACATTAGGCTATTGGTAGAACCACTAGAGGTCAGCAGTGAACTAATTCAATGCAAAACCCCTTGGCTTTGCATTTGAGACCCCTGGATAAGATGAAACAATGAATTCATACAATCTGAAAAGACCTTCTCATATAGGCCTGTGGCCTGAGTTGTATGTGTTACGTTCACCGGCTGTGAATTCACATTAGCTTTACATTCACTTTACACGTGACATTAGCATGTCATGGTATTTAGCGTGCGATTTTCCGCTAAAAGAAAGCCAGAAAAAGCCAGTTTTCTCCTCTCCTGCCCACCCTGAGAGGTTGATGATCCACTGGACCAGCTCCAGCCAGAATACCAGTATATCATCACCCTCAACCCTACCCGACACACACACACACACACACACACACGCACAGACACACACTCACTCACTCTCACACACACACACACACACACACACACACACACACACACACACACATACTCTTATAAACCTTTCACAGGGTAGCTCTCCCGTTATCCCTTTATCTCGCTCCACCTCAAACCAGTCTGTGCCAGTCCAGGCCATTTCTACACTGACCAGTGGTGCAAAAGGCGGAGGGACGGGGGGATACATCCCCTCCAGTTTGGTACACACACACACACACACACCATTTTTGAGAAAGATTAAAAAGTTAGGAATATTTTCTTTTAAATAAAAACAACCGATGTAACATAACTTATTATTTGTTTATTTGCCTAATTTGACCACCATCATGAGGCTACCAGCATTGATTGGCAAGTCCACTATAGGCTGCTATTCAATGCCCCCGTTGGTAGCCTAGTCCATGTGTAAAGGTGGCAAGACAGATGTAAATCTCACAAATTTTACTTCATAGAAGCTATGGCGACAAACGTTAGGTTGTGGTATGTCAGATGGGACTGACTTCGTTACTCATAGTTGGTTTTTTGTATTAACACAAATTACGCTAAATAACTCAAGCATAGTTTTATAGGCTTAAAACTTGTGCTCACAGTTCCGTCCCCCACACCTAAAGAATCTGTCCTGCACCAATGACCCTGACCACAGGCAGACTAACAAGCACAGAAAGAGTGGAGGAGATATGGGTGGATACTCATGGAATGGAAGTACTGTAGGATGCCAAAAGTGTGTGTGTGTGTGTGCACTCGTGTGTGTGCGTGTGCGTGTGTGTGTGTGTGAGAGAGAGAGAGAGAGAGAGAGAATGTGGGAGGAGATATAGAATAGGGAAGAATTTGGTAAACAAGGTGTAAAAGAATACATATAATATCTATTGTACTAAACATACCTTGCACAAAAACAGGTACAAATAACAAACCTGCTCAAACTGCATGATCAATTGCACATTTTATAAATACTAAGCCATCCCAAAAAAAGAAAGAATATGTACGTACAGGTGTTTAAGTGGTAAATATACTTTTTTTATTTATAACATCAAGTAATATAAATACATTAACCTTGTGCTTAGCATACTGTGGTCAGTTTGAATTTCCCTACAGAGAAATGTACTGTATGTTAAATGTATTTAATACAGTATAAATTACCTTCCAGATGGACAAATCCATCTTGAACATTGAAGCAATTGTGTAACTTCCTAGTGAAGACAGAGGGACTTTATTTACAATATTTCATATAGTTCTAACTTTCCTTGACTTTTAAATATTCCAATACATTTTAGTAAGTTAGCATGATGCACATAAACCTGACTTTGCTTTGGTGTCTTGGAACTCTCTGCACCTTAGCTTTATAGGCAAAAGACAAGGCCTATAGGCTATACTTTATGAAGAGAATACAGAATGTGATTGATCTTTGATGGGTAAGTTCATACCTTAGGGTATACTTGATCAATGACACTGGTGTGATTCGCAGCATCTCTTTGTTCAGGTGTAGGCTACAGTAGTGTCCATAATTAGCTATTTATGGGTTCCGACAGCACTTAACATCATACAGTAAGCCTATACTATAGACGCGTCTGTCATAGGTTTAATGAAAACTCATTAAAGTAATAAAAACGCAGACTATGTCGAAGCTCACGACATCTAATCGGCTATACTTACTGTCAAGTTGGAGAATTGAGTCGTAGATTTTACACTGGAGTTGCCCGGTGCTCTGGAAAGCGCACGACATCCACAGTCCCTGGTACATTGCCACCGCCGTTATGATGTTGTCGCCAATGTATGCTGACATCTTCCACTGTGGTAAAATAGTCCCGATAACCAGCGCAATGATGCCGATGAGTGACAGGGCAAATCCTAACAGCTGAATACCTGAGTTGGCCATCTCGTTAATAGCAAGTATCAGTCCAAATTAATTCCAGAAAAAGTTAGTGCAAAGATAATTAACTTTTCAGAAATGGAAAAATTATCGTTGGTATCTTTGTTATATTATGTCCAAGCTCCAAACCACTGATAAACTACTGAAACTGAGTTTTGAAGCTGGGTGTTTCTCTCGGGAGTGGGTATTCAGTGGGGAGTGAAATGGGAGTGTATCATGCCTGTTGATGCATAGAAGTAAATCAGGAGGTCTCCTTCCGTCCGCGGTTGGTTGGCGCGCACGTCAGCACCCCCCTTACCCGCCCCAGCCCACCAGACACTTTCCAGGAAAGCAACAGGTTAAATTTGCCGTGCAGAAAAGCTTTGCCTGTAGTGTTTAAAATACGTTTCAGTGAACACTGTTTTAAAATACGTATAAAATATATAAAGGTGAGCACATTCTTTTTCAGTCTATTAATTGCAATAATGCCCCATTTACAGTAGGCTACCAAAAGTATATGGTGTTTGTTTATTAGTTACACTTCAGTTAAGTTCATTTCACAAAATAGTTATATAGCCTATATTGTAAACTAATGTTTTCAGATGATGTTACTAATGTTATGTCAAGGATTAAAAATTTTATTTACAAGGCAAATCATTTATTTTTTCTAATATCCCATGCCACAAGCCTATACCTCAGCCCTCCAAGTTGGGCATATGGCAGCTGCCCTCTATGGCACTCTTCAAGGATGTATCACGGTATACACTTACTGTTTTTCAAACATATACTCAGAGTGTGGGAACCCATGTGAGTTCTACTTTGCTACTGCATGCTACTCTGTTGTAGAATGAGTGGTTACATGTGGTTCCCTTAGATGGTGATGGGCACCTGCTCGGAAATGGAACTTGAGAGATCCCCGCAAGACAAGTTGTTGGGGTGGTGGTTGTGTGTGAGAACATGAGAGAGAGAGAGAGAGAGAGAGAGAGAGAGAGAGAGAGAGCGAGGGGAGAATAGAAAGTGACAGAGCGAGAGTTTTGCATGAGGTAAAGTGGGGAGGCCTGTCTGTGTGTATGGGCATTTGAGAGTCTCCAGAGGGAGGAGGCAGGTCAGGTGCTACAGATGCTGTCTGGAGTGTTGACCTGCTTGAGCAGGTTAGTGAGAAGCGTATGTACTCACCTGGATGTCCAAACAGACATACTACAGTGGGGGCACAACATTATGAAAACATATTTGTAATATTGTTTTATTATCTTTGATATAATGTTAAAATAAAATATATATACTGTTGTGGGGCCATCATTTATGAACAAATAAAGAACACACTGTCAAACAGACGGAACTCCACTGGGCTAGCTCCCCCAAACCCCCCCCCCCCCCCCCCCGCCGTGCATGTCGTGCATTTGGGTCCACCTTGCCTGAGAGCCTGACAGAGAAAATGTGAATTTGTTTTGTATTCATCAGTGATTTTGCCTTGTATATTGAATGTTGCAATACATATATTTGTTAAATTCAAACTTCTTTCTTTCTTTCTTTCTTTCTTTCTTTCTTTACTACCTCGATCACAATGATTTTCGCACCATCCGTCCACCACACCAGAAGATAGTACAGTAGGCTACATGTCTCGGGTGTGGGCAGTACAAGAGCCCCCATTGTTGCTCGGGGAGAATGAGCTTGTTGCTCCAGGAATCTGTTTAACTTTGATATAGAGGTGGTGTTGTGTGGATGTGGGTGGGGTGGGTTTGAGGACAGAGTTCACAGTGGTGATGATCGGGGTGGGCAGACAAGCATGTAGGTGATTGTGCTCTTACACAGGAAAAGAAACAACCCCCATCATCACAGAAACCTAGTCTGGACCTGGCCAGAGGTGTTGCTAATGGTTACCTGATTTATAGGATGCAGTCCTGGCCAGTAGGCTACTCCAAACAAGGCCCCGGATTGGAGGGCATACAATGAGAACTTCACTTTTCTCTCCTCTACCCGTTTGGTCTCTTGCATTTACCAACGCTTTTTTCCCCATTATCGTTAACACACATTTGTCTTGTCGCTGTAGCTGCTGCTGATTGGTCAATAGAAGGGTGAAACAAGGAACTAAATCAGCCCAAGTAAAAGGGCAGCAATGCCACTCCTTGCCGCTGTTGTGCCCATAGCGGCCCCCCGATGTGTGTGAATAGAGCAAGCACAGAGTGAAAAGCCAGTGATTGAAGTCCTTTAAGTCCCCTTGGAAGTCACTGAGGCATTAGCAATAAAGCATTCTGCTTGGTGTCGGCAATAAAGGGAGATGGCGCCCATCTCAACACGACCCCTTGGTTGTGTCTCTCTTATGTGGCACAATTTAGCTGTTGTGCTCGGCCTTGTGGATTCATTTTTGTGGCATCTTCACGATTCGCTACTCACTGAGGAATGAGTTTATCTTGGCATGCATAGGAGGGTTCAATCGTGTTTCATTTGGTCGGTACCCATGGGATAGTCTCTAAAGGTAGCCGGCAAATATAGCTCGTATCTTCACACATTATTTTTATTGTCCTGTGTTAAAATGCTGTATTTTGAACCATAACACGTTGGAGACACACTGGACATTACAAAATCAGTTCTGTGACAGTGTTAAATAGTATACATACGGTATACAAGGACATTTGTAGTGGTATCTAGTTGTGATACCTGGAGTAACAATTTAACATGCAATTTTGGTTAGACTTTTTTTATCGAGGTCCCGTGTGTGTGCTAATGTAGCTATCATTGTGGCTATTTTGTGAGGTAGTGGACAAGATCAGAAAAATGGGGTTGCTAGGCAACAAGGAACTTGAGATTAGTTTTATCATCTGAAAGATTGTGTGTAGATTATTATGTAAATTGATATTTTAACTACAGTATGTTATATAAACTCAAACAAATATTATATTGTGTACTAATAAGAAATATTAGTGTCATGATTATAGTTTATTATAATTATTATAATTATAAAAAAAATATATTATTATTATTGCATTCTTTGTACAATTATTTAAGTTTCTTGTTTGAGTGATAATTCTTCTTAACAATGCATGACTTGTTTATGATTTAATCAATTCATTTAAATCCTTACTATAAAATGAAAAAAACTGCACATTATCAAATTGATTCTACTATCCCCCAGTGGCTAGATATCATCACTACACCAGTAAGAACATTTCATTTACCTACCTACAACTCTTATCCTCTTGCTCATTGACTGTGCCCCTCCCAAACCCTCTAGCAGGATTACCGTCTGATGCCGAACCTAAACAGAGGCTTAGAGGCTGGCGACTGCGTTTGAGAGTGTGGGGCTTAGTAAGAGACTGTATGATTTTGTTGGATGGGGGTCACGAGGACCTGCTTATAATGCCAGCGATGGGTGGCAGATTAAAATGGAAGCTAATGATGGTGCTAATGATGGGTGATGGTGTTGGAGGACTGGACTTTGAACCGGATTTGGAATATTTGTGATTTTCCAATGTGTTGTGGTGCTTAGTGGACCTTTAAAGGTTTAGTACACTGTTATTCATTAAGGTTCAGATAAGATATGGATTTATGTAAGGCCACCATGAGTATTAAGTATGTCATCATTACAGACAATTACAGAACATTATATTAGCTTTTTCCCCCATTTCTATCTTATTGTATGCTTCATTAAGAGGGACTCTAGCAGCAGTACTCTTATACACTTTAATAGCTTAGACTAAATATCTCGCCTTGGTCTTATGCTTATTCACACTAACAGATACTGTATTGCTTTCTGCATGTCAACATGAGGGTGATCTGCATGTTTCTAAGCTAGGCATGGTGTTTCAGTGTTCAGAGATCAAAATGTACACAGACATGTAACAGTCAGTATTTTCAAATATACATTGAAACTATGAAAATTATTGGTTTTCAAGGAGGAGGTGAAGATACGGTTTGGGAGGTTGACTCCCACCCAATAGGTTATGGGCCTGATCCACAACAAGCTCTGCCTACCTTTAAACATTCCTGAGCAAGCAGCCACTACCTGCTCCTTAGTTTTTGAAGGTCCATGACCTTCTGGTGTGAGTGATCATACTGTAAGTCACTCTTGGTCCAAGACCTTCTGAAGTGTTATTGATCATAAATCACTCTTGGTCCATGACCTTCTGGTGTGAGTGATCATACTGTAAGTCACTCTTGGTCCATGACCTTCTGAAGTGTCATTGATCATAAATCACTCTTGGCCCATGACCTTCTGAAGTGTCATTGATCATAAATCACTCTTGGCCCATGACCTTCTGAAGTGTTATTGATCATAAACCACTCTTGGTCCATGACCTGTGAAGTGTTATTGATCATAAATCACTCTTGGTCCATGACCTGTGAAGTGTCATTGATCATAAATAACTCTTGGTCCATGACCTGTGAAGTGTGAGTGTGGATCTAACTGCCTCTCAAGGGTGTGACCAGGTCTGGGTTGATCTTGCGAAACAAATACTCTCCTCTTGGCCGCCGCACGTCAAAGGTCTGTATGGGCGTGTCCTCACTAGGCTCCTCCTCCAGTAATGGTGCCACTGGCTGTGGCCTCTTCATGCCGATGTATTTAGGGAGGACGTTGATAAACACCTGAGATGTTAAGGCGACATTTAATGTTAGTCAAACTCTTGACTGTATAGGTTCCTTAACACAGTAAATGTACAGCACAGCAGTACTCTGGTGCTGTTACACACTGTATGTTAGTGATATTTGTACTTTGTGCCCTTACATGCTGTAATAACTATATGTAAATGGTGTGGATCAATACAAGTAAAAAGTAAAATGCAATCATGTGTTCGTAACAAATATGTGTTCGTAATATATAAGATAGCCGTGTACAGAATGGACAAATACACATCTAGATATATAAATGCAAACATATAAATATGATGCATGTAATTTGCTGGGTTTTTCGTTCAAAACATGAATAAGGAGAGCCAAAATTCAACAGATTAAATATACTGTATATACAGTATATTTATATCTACAGTATATCTACAAAATATATAGTTAAATATATATGACGACTAATCTTATAACATACCTTTAAACATATGTGCAAACACTTTATCATTCTTCTTTTTCGACACTAAAGTACTAAAAGTTGTCCTTCAAACTGAGCTCTCTCTGCTCCTGGTAGGAATTGGTCCCCCCCCCCCAATAAAAATATTGTATGAATAACTCGCCTCTGCAATGCTGAAAAAATGTATTACTCCCATTAATTCATGTAGAGCGTAGTAGAAGGATTTATCTGATACAATGGACTTGATATGGGAACAATGTCTACGAGAACATTGTTTTGAGTGACTTCCTTTGACAGGTGGGGGTTGGGGTGTTACATGTGTTATCTTGAGGTGACCTGGCTCACCTTGCGAACCCACATGGGCATGAGGTGTGTGCTGGAGGAGCGGTGGTGCAGGTTGAGGACCACCACACTGAGGATGACAGAGAACGTCACCAGGATCATGGTGAACATGAAGTGGTGCACACCACACACAGCAACAACATCCTAGCATTCACAATGCATTTCCAATGTGTGGGGCGGAGCTTTTGGTGGAAGCAACCTATGAAATTGAAAGGAGAGGTGTTTATGATTTGATCGAGATCAAATATTAACAGCAATTCTCCAGAATGACTATACCTTTTAATTAATTTTGTCCATGGCAACATGACACAGCCTTATTATAATAACTCTCTTCCTGGCACAAACTGCATTATATGTGCCAGAATATACTGTATATAATGCAACCTTAAGGAAACCATTCCTTTGGCAAACAAACACGTTGTCTTGACATCAGAGATGGTCCTGACCTGCTCCAGGAGGAAGATAGAAGACAAAGATGGCCAGCACACTGGTGAGAATGCAGGGCATGATGATGTTGACAATGTAAAACAGGGGCTTCCTCTCTATGATCAGGTAGAAGTTGATGTCCTCATACAGGTCCTCCTTCACATTCTCCCTGGTGGGTTTGTGACAGATGTCCCCCGTTTTCTGGACAGGAGCAAATGGTGAAGGTGTAGTAAAGCATTTTCAACCTCATTTGATTGATTGTGTTATTAACAGTGTTGGGCAAGATACTCAGGAATTGTAATGTGTTACTAGTTACTTATTACTCCTTCAAAAAGTAATAAAATTACTTTACTTATTACTGGGTATTAAAATAAATTAGTTACGTTACTAGTTACATTACTATATTACTTTCACAATCA
>JAODTR010024081.1:0-48142 GCA_025399935.1 Amblyopsis rosae
TGTGTGTGTGTGTGTGTGTGTGTGTGTGTGTGTGTGTGTGTGTGTGTGTGTGTGTGTGTGTGTGTGCGCGCGCGTGTCTCTAGGCTTCCTAGCTGCGTTCCTTGAAGCGTGCAGCTGCGAGGAGTTTTTCCGAACAGCGTCCCTGCTCGTTAAGAATCCTCGCCTGGAGCTCCCGTCCCTAGAGAAGCTCACGATCCTCCTCCAGAAGTTGTCCAACTTGAGGTACACACAGACATAGGTTACTTAAGAGTGACTTTTTGCTAGAGCTCTATGTCTATGGGTTGACACATTCAATCATTGGTTCAAATAATAATATAAGGCTTGATGGGTACCAGGAGGATTTTTCTTCATTAATTAATTTATTTTTAAATATTTCAACATTCTTTACCTTTTTTAAATTCTGTGAAAGGGGAGAAATTATCAGTAGATTATTTTTTATATGAATCTTTGTGATTACGTAATATTATAAAATGGCAGTAATTAAAATAAGGTAATAAGGCACAAAATCAGAAATGTACTTGATTAAACTGACTTGTGTTGAGGCAGCAGGTGAGTAAAGACTTGATTTGATGAATGACAAAGCCAATGACATGAGTAAAGACATGAGCACAGCATGATAATGGCTGCTGTGTGAGCGAGGTGAAGAGAAGGGATAGATACATGGAATAGAATGGAAAGAGACAGGAGCCAAATATAGAAAGAGAAAGTAGATGCAACCTCTAAAGATGTCTTCGGTTGCACAATTAATTATTTTTGTTTGTTTGTTTAAGGAAGAACCACCGTCTGTTTGAGCTTTCGTCTCTCCGAGATCAGCTACGACAGCTCCACCGCTCCACTGACCCGACGGACACTTTCCTCTGCCTTAACCTCAGCTCTATCCTGCTCAACCTTGGATGACACACACATTGTTCATCTGTCCATGCTTCTCTACGGTACTTGAAGCACTCATCATCCTTTTTCCATGTCTTTTTAATGTTCCAGGACATTTAAATGGTGCCTCCCCTGAGACTGTAAACTCTGTTGTTTTATTTAATTTTTATGAGCATTCTGTTTGCGACGGATTTTAATGGTTGTCTGGCGCACTTAAAGGAAGAGTTTAATTTTTATTTCTTGTATTTTCCTAAAACTACAATAAAACGCAATGACATTGCTAAGCACAGATAACATTTGAGATGTACATATCTATTTGTATGTTTTAGATAGAACCAAAACATTCTTAGTTTCTTTATTAAGATCATTGGGTATTTTAAACCAATAGAGCCAGCATTAGTATACTGTAGTTGCAAGGATTAGCTGGAGCGGAGTCAGATTGTGAATACTTGAGCCAAACGTATGTTTTCTGAAGCCGTGGGAGCATCTGGAAAAATAACACAAACACATTCGGAAGTGGCGAAGCTGCATTCACATCATTGTTGACACGTTGGCCTTCTCTAATACCAAGTGTGTGATCTTTATCTTCTGTCACTACAGGCACACAAGTAGCCGTGGTTAATAAATAATCACATCGACTCATGGAGTATAATGAACACCGGTGTATATTTGAATTTGTTTGTTCTGTTGACAGCGTGCCTCTTGCACGTCTGATAGCGCAGACAGACAGGAGAGTTCATCATTTATCTCGCCTGCCTCACTGCACCCTTAGCACTCATCTCTCAATAGACCCCACGTTGATTGATTGAGAATGGGAGCCGGGTGTGATAAGCCACACTTGTTCTGCTCCGCCGCTCATCTCGACTCCGCTTCAGTCAACTTGCCACTTGCCGCAGCGATGCTTTAGCGCAGAGCCGCTGAGCACAGCAATAATACACTTGCTAGCATTTTGCCTTATCGCCATTCCTTTTATTTTTCTTGCAAGCATCGACAACCGCTACTTGCATCTGCAATGGGTGATGCCTTAAAAGCAATAAACAGTTTACGCTGGCTGGAAAGGAAAACACACATGCATCAGACTGATGTAGCCTCTATGTGCCTAGTGAATGGACGTTCCACTTTGCTGTACTACTGTAGTACGTTGTCAGTGACAGGCCTGCTCTAATGAATCACTCTTGATTACTGCACCTGTATTTTCCCTGGTATGATGCCTCTGTGAACCTCTCCCACAATAACCTTCCTCTGTTTCATAGTCTCTACGAAGAGCCCCTAATACCTCCGCCTTCTGTAGGAACTGTCACCGCCTGATTTATTTACCTTCATGACTCCAATTAAGTCCGGCCCACGGTTGGCACGGCGATGTCTGCTCTGTTTCCCAACACGCTTCAGTCAGCTTGCCTGGCTGCCCTGCACAGCATCACACACCAGTTTATAATCAGTTTGGCTTCTTTTTTTTGCACTGGACCCAGAATTCTGGAAATGACTGTAAAGAGACCCTCTGACCCCCCCCCATCCCCCCCCACCCCACCCACCCACCTCTCTTCCTGTTCCAGTCTGGCCTGTAGACCTCATTAAAATGTTATTTAAGTGTGTGCAGAGAGACGTTAGCGGTTCTGCTCTGTCGCAGCCAGTAAGTTAAAGCGATGGGCAGACCACCAAACGTATATTATTTCCACCGGGCACACAATTTCTGAAATGTTAACAGGCGTGCCGGTACCATACCTGCTTGTAAAACTGTGCATAGACTTTGGTTTGAAGGAGTTTCTTTTCAAAGAATTGCGTGTTTGGGTGGGGTAAATTAATTATAATTACTTTGTTTTGACTGGCGTACAGGTATTTTTAGTGAAAAGGATCATGCCGTGTTCAGCCTGCTCTTTGGGTATTTGTCCCACAGGTAGCAGATCAGTTGTGTTTTTTGATAATGTTTTTTTAATAGGTGGCTTTGCACCTGATTGGCAGTAATAAGTGTATGCACGTAGTTCCGATTGTGTGGGTGTAAGGTGTTTAAACTGTGCCTGGCAGAGCTATTTAAAGCTGATTCAATTTGCCCTCATTGCTGGCCTGCTGCCGCAGTCAACCACATTGGCACTCCTTGCCCTCAGGAGGCCATCTATCTCTTAATCATCTTCGTTTCTGAAAACAAAATGGACCCCCAGGTCACATGCATGCTGACTTTCTCTCGTTCTTTTTCTTTCTTTTGTTTTACTCCTCACTCTCTTTTTGTGCATTTGTCTCAGTGTTGAACTCTTCTTCAAACGGGAAGGATTAACTTCTGGGTGAGGCGAGTGTTTGGAACCAGATGTTAGCGAGATCAGCGACGTCTTGCCCCAAAGCACCGTCATACAATCTCCACTGACTGACAGACCTTTTCTTTAAGTTGCCTTAAGATAGGCAGCCAGCACCCACAGATGGTTAATCATTTAGCTAAAGCCCTGGGAATCTTGGTGCACGCACATGCACACCACACAACAACACACACGTACAGTGTACCAAGGTGACAACCACAGGTTGTGATGGGTGATGTCATACTGGAAGGAAGAAAATAACTTGCTGTTAAAAAAAGGGGGGGGTTCAAAGTATTAGGTGTGCAGTGTAGAGGTGCACAACCCCCCTCCCAAAAGGCCAATGTCAGGCCTTAGAGAGTTCTAGCAGGAGGGGTAGAGAGGGGCACCAACCAGTACTCAAGCATGCACTCTGGGATTTCAGACTAAAACAACAATATAATGCTGGTTTCACCCACAAGACACAAATAGAGGAGAGTAGCCTTTTTTAAATATAGTCACACAGAAAAATACAAAGGAAATGTATGGAATTATACAAAACAGTTTTTCTGTGTGTTTGGCTTAGAGTACTGCAAAACATCTGGTATTTACCAAATGCAATGACTTTCAGCCACATTGCCAATATTAGAAATAAATGTAGACGTATACTAATGTTGGGCTGGTTGCTTAAAAAAAAAAAAGTCAGATGTGGCTGTGGGTAGTTAGGATTTAATTCTCATCGTACGTGCTTGTGTAAATGGCTTGTGCTTACTTTTGGGTTTTTAATATTGAACTTTCTGAAAGCATACTTAGCACTTTATTTATTTTTAAATGAAAGCGTAGAGATGGCAGTCTAACACAAAATAACAAAAGTGAAATGATTGGAAACCTGTTAACAGAAAGTTGGAGTTGCTCAAAGCAGTTTTTTTTTTAAATTTTTTATTAGTGGTCTGACAGCATAAACCCTTCAGTCCTGAGTTACTAGGGCTATAATGTCACACCTGATCTTATACAAAGCTGCCCCCATCCCCAAATATAAAATAAAACACCAACTGCAGGTTTCTGCATAATTATTTATTGATGCATACTTTATGTACAGTAATAAGTTATATATACAAAGTATACTGTGTGTATGTGTGTACACCTATGTGCTACTGAGGTAAGTAATCCAGGGTTAGCTTCTGTACATTGTTCTATGCAGTGCATATGGCACAAAAAGAACTTTCCTTGAGAAAACAGTTTGGCTCCATTTAATTTCAATATAGTCATATCAAATTTTCATCAGGAACAAAGTATTTTTGTTTCACACTAACTGCGTGTGTGTGTGTGTGTGTGTGTATTTATATTTCTTTTTAAAACTTTCAGAGACAACCCTGTGCTTACGGGGCACATATTGCAACCATGAGATGCTTATTTGTAATGAGATTAGACTTAATACAAAGAAATAGTTACACATGCTTAATGGCATGCACATTAATTCATTTACAATACCGGAGTCCAGCCCCTGTCCAAGCATTGTGAAATATGACTGAAACATTAGAGACCAGGACCTGGCAGAGAGGGATGTGTTTGATTCTGTGCAGAGCAGCCAGTCACGGGACATTATCCTAACTACAGTCATGAGATGGAAATGAATCATGTCCATGTTCAAGCAGCAGAGGGGAAACAGCTCAAAATGACTTTTTGGGATTGTCTCCTCAGTCTGAAGATAAGGTTTGAAGCTTAACAGCATTAGTATTGTTCATGGTGACCTTTGGCACTGATCATCCTTATCTGATGGCTTAAATAGACCTCCTACCAGCTATATTTCCTTAACCGAATCCATAGCCTGTGCATTAGATGGATCTCTGCTGACATGGGTAGTCAAAGTGCAGATTTTTCTCATTTGCCATGAGTCCCATGGGGGGTGGGGAGGGGGGGGGGATTAGTTCTTGGGACAGCCACTGATCCTGGGGTCCATGGAAAATCTGACCTCATTTGAGAGCCATTCAACTTTGTGCCACCAATGGTTGCATTGCTCCCCACTGTTCTCAGTGTTGCAGAGCTGCCATCCTGGGGCAGTTAAAATCATTCCAGAGCCATGGCCTCGCTTAAATACACGATTCTACAGCTTTTCCACTGGGCTTTCAGCGGTTAAGTGGCCCTAAATGCTTAATTAGGTGCTGGAAATCACAGGCACTTTGCACCAGCTCTGTAAACCACAACACTTTGGCCTGGGGGGGGGGCAAACAGCCACACGCCAAATAATTAGGGAAGGCGGCAGCAGTAGACCGCAAGATTGGGGTAAATGAGAGCAGGGTAGGGGTGAGTTATTGGGTGGGAGGGGTGGGGGAGGTTGCAGAAGGGGTCAGCAGGGTGATTTGTAAATACATCTGTGTAGTGTTTAAGACTAACTCTAGCAGCAAGAATAAGCAAGCTATTGTCAAATGAAGACTCTTGTTATTGCTGCTACATAGGGAATGTATCCCTTGGAGCTAAAGTTGAGACCAGAAGCAGGAATCCTCCATGGTGTGTTAGGCCTATTGGACATACATTCATATGCGGTAAATATGTCTGTCCTCTCATCTAGTGTTGCCTTTGCATTGTCTTATTAAAACTACATAGCACAGTTTGTATTGACGCTGTGTCGTCTACGTAAAGTTAATTGTGGCGTCCAGCGCGTAATGAATCAACTTCACAAACAAAAGACTGTAGTTGTTTAAGATGATTGTCTTCCTGACAGTGAACACCTCTGTGGGAGACATAAGGACTACATCTGGGGAGGTCTGTTGACATTCTTCATGTGATTGGGGTGTGGGTATAACGTGAATATACTGTATATTGTGTGTGTAGTCTACTTGTATGGGGCATTCTCATTGTCTTAAAGCAGTGGTCTTCAACCCTGGTCCTGGGGGACCCACTGTCCTGCATGTTTTAGATGTCTCTGCTCCAACACACCTAATCCAAATGAATGAGTCGTTATCAGGCTTCTACAGGATTGATAACGACTCAGTCATTTGAGTCAGGTGTGTTGGAACAGGGAGACCTCTAATGCCTAGTAGTCCACACGACGAGTACACCTTTAAATGTGGATTGTTCTTCCTAAAAAAAAAAATAAAGATATAAAATCTCCATCCACATAAAAATGTCTGAAGAAAAATGCCTTATGTAAGCAAATGATATAATGGTGCACACTTAAATCAAACAAAGGAGATAACGGTGCTTAAGATGACGTTACAAGCCAAAAACTCATGTGAACACTGAACACAGTAAATATCTTCCCCCTGGAAGGAGTTTTGGTGGTTTTTGGTGACAGTGTACGCTGTTTGCATGTGGATGAAAGGCCAAATCCAGCTACGTATTTTAACCTAGTCATGTACATGTGGCCTAGTCATGAAGCATGCAGGGCAGTGTGTCCTCCAGGACCAGAGTTGGGTGGAAAACTCTGCCTTTAAAGTGTCTTTAGAGCGTCTGTAGCCACATCAAACGCTAGCGCAGCGCGGCGAAGGGGAGGGGGCTTGGTACGGCAGCTGGCTGTGAATCCCGCCGATGCCCTGGCGACCTGCAGCGGCGGCAGCCATCTCGCTGACGCCCAACACATCGGAACACAGCGACTCCACGGCGTCCAGCCGCTCGATTTGCACCAGCCGGGTCAGCAGGTCGGGGATGCTGTAGCCCGCCGTGCTGACGCGCTCAAACAGCTGCAGGCCGTCGCTCATGCCGCCGATCTCGTCGCGCTTCAGGCCGAAGCTCTCGGCCAGGTGGCGCCACGTCTTCACCACGGCTGCGTCGCTGCTGTAGGAGGAGCTGAGCATGCGGCTGGCCTTCTCCAGGCAGTCGAAGGGCAGCTCTGTGGGGCTCAGTCCTGGGGTGGGGGAGAGGGTAGTTAGGACAACAAGCCTCTCTCTCTCGATACGTTGGGAGCAGGAGGCTGAATGAGCCTTAGAGCTGGAGTAAAACGTTGTGAGCTAGTAATGATGCGGTGTTAATTAACTCAAAGAGGTCTACACTACACACACTATCCCAGCCTTGGCAATGCGTCCTTTTTTGGCAGGCCTTCTGATGGAGCACCCTATTGCATTGAAGCTGCCATAGATTTATTTTCTTTTTTTTATTTATTTTTTAAAAACGTATTTTAAATCTAATTCAAATATCAAAACTCAGTTTCCAATATTGCTGACTCCATCTTTAATATGTCAACCCAAATAGGGTATATCTCATTATTACTGTATGTTTGGCCTATTTTGAGATGGGAAGGGGAGGTTGCTTACCCTCTGCCACTCTGCAGGCCCGGGCATACAGATCTAGGATCTTTTTCCTTCGACTCTGTAAGATCTGTGGGGTCAAAAATAAGACATTGTTTTAATGTTTATTTATAATCCCCCATTTCCATTACAACACTCCTTTTCCATTAAAATAAGTTATTTTCAACATACTGTATATGCATTCCCATTACAACACTCCTACTTTTCCATTAAAATAAGTTATTTTCAACATGCTGTATATAGTTTCATAGACTTCATAAACTCGGTCTATTCTTACCCCTGTGGTTTTGTTGTTATTAAGGGCGCTGGTGTTGCTAATGTGATTAGCGCTGGTGATCTGCCCACCGCTGCCGATGTGGTTTGCACTGGAGAGATTATTGGCGGAGCTGGCCGAGTTTGCGGTGTCATTTGGGGTCCGCTCGCAGGGGAGGAGCCCCAGGGAGAGAAGGCATAGGTCTGGCTTGTTGCCCAGGTTGAGGAGGCACATGTTGGGGTTAGGGTTGTTGGGCTCAGCCCCTCCCTGCTTGTCCAAGGCAGCCTCTTCGTCGCTGTCTATACTGCGACTCAACAGCTGCTCGTTCTCTGATGATGCATCGTTCTCACTGCAAATGCACAACAGGCATTTTAATATTTCCCAGTATTTTCGTAGACAAAAAAGGAGAAGCATTTTACAACACAGTTTGGGCTTACAGAGCCATATCAACTGTCAGAGCTGACTTCGTACAGCAGCTTGTCAGGTATTGCTGGCTTTACTCCTACGCTAATGTACTGTAGTGTGTCCAGCAGCCCTTATTTTCTCCCAAATGGGGAGAACATTCCGCAGTCACCTAAAAACAGGCCTGGTGACCAATCTGACAAACGGATAGAGCCTACAAACTCTGAACCCCATGGAGGACACGCACCTAATCCAGGAATAAAAAGGTCAAGAGCAATCTTGTTGATGAATAAATAAACAGAGGGCCATCTATGCTTTAGGAGCGAGATGATAACAAATACATACGGCCTTGCATACTTGTGTTCTCAAATACGAATTGTGTATTTGACCTGATTATTAGAATTTTACATTTGATCCTTGAATTGGTTACAATATGCTCTTACTCCTTCGGCATGTTTTTTCTTGAATTTTGACTATGGGATTTATTGAAAACTGAACAATACCTGTATTGCTGTTTACTGATGCATTTTATCATATTGAATGTATGCTTTCATTAAGTGTTTAATAAACTAGTTCTTGTTAAAAGAATGTTGTCAGACAACACAGTCCTCGTTAACAGTTTACCACATTCAGGTTATTGACTGATAAAATGCAGTGATTTAGATTATTTATGAATTGCCACCAATTATTCATAATATTTTGTGTTTCTGCAGTTATCCGGTGGTGCCTTGTATAATCTGGTCTTTGCTCCAAACATTAATTATTTAATAACAAGTGTCATTAAATCGCTACATTATATATCAAACCACTTCTATCAAATGATTTGCATCCACATGCATAATCACTTACTGTACTTGCTTGGCTTATGAATTGGTTCTGATATTAATTACAAGATCTTTATTCTCTGTATATTGTGTACCTGTTTCTAAATACAATCAATGTCATTATTTGGATAACAACCTATTATGGTTAAATATATAACCAAAAAATATATTTTGTTTATTGGCTTTCTACAGTATACTGTAACTACAGTAGTATGTGATATGAGTAACTGCATTTATTATGTTTATTTGTATCCCTTCTCATTAACACCAATATCGTCGGTCTCTATGCTGGACTTGATCCCACAAATGCCTTGTTGACAAAGCTTTTCTCAAACAATGCCATTGTGTTTTTTACATGCATACTGAATTGTGAGCACGCGCACATACAAGGCCTTTGTTTCCCAGACACCTAACACCCACGCTGGCGACACACAGTGAGTTAGCACATCTTTTGGCAAGCACTTACAGTATACCCCACTGTTTGCTGCCATTGATGTTAGAGGCACTTCTTTTCACTTGTATTTGTTCCCTAAATATCTAATGTATGTTATATTCACTATAGGTTGAATTGTAGCACAAACGCTTATGGTTACAATGTGTGTGTGTATAACTTGTGAACCACACTATTATGGTGTCATGTATTTGTCCCCTGTTTATTATCCACCAGAGCTTATAAAGCCGCATTGTTTGTGCCTGGGAATGATATACTTTGGAGGTACAAGCGAGACATTCATCTTTTGCATAAGGACGAGGCTTCACCTGGTGGTGGTTTTGGCTATTCTAGGGAATAACTATTCCTTATCTCATTTGCCCCCAACTCTCTGACTCTTGTTTTCTAGGCTGGAGGGCTCAAATGCACTACCTCAACCCAAACACCCCCTTTCAAAGCCACATAATCACTCTGCTTCATACAATTACAAACAAATCGAAGAAAAAAAAAAAACAACCCTTTGAGTCAACTTGCTTTTTCCATGCCATGTCTGCGCACAGGGAGCAAATAAACACACAGACATGCACACACCACTAACAAAAAGGCCAGCAGCAATGATTTTACTGTTGCAGTGACTTGTTCTGTGGTGGTTTAATTATGGGCAGATACTCAAGAAAGAAATGTTAAAAGCATCTCTTGTCTCCTGTGCCCTTGACAACACACAACACACACAAAATGTACCCCGCATTATGTGTGTATCACCAATAGTTGATGCACAGACACACAATTGGGCTTGCACGGTATAATATACCATACCAAAAATTAACCCACGTACAGGAACTAACGGTATAATGTGCCCACAAAAGATTTGCAATATACTTGTAACTAGTGTAACTAGATTTTCATTCTGCGAAATCGACCAATACGGATACTAATCTCCTGCCGATCGATCAGTGCATCCCTACATGTAACCAATTGTCTTGTCAACAGACTGGTATTATATTTTGTGCTGAAGTCCTTGTACTTTACTTGTTGCCTGGGATGAATTCATCTGTTTTCTGATTGCACAGCTTAAGTAGCTAGGTAAATGTCATATGAAGTTTGTGAAAATACATTTACAAGAGTACAGTAAACTATTATATCATACAGCTTACAACATGTGGTACATGTACCATATGGAACACCATCCAAATGTTCTTGTACTCTCAAATGAACCTTAATGTTAATCTCCTTTTTATGTCGTAACTACATTTTATCGGGGGTGAGGGTGAACTCCTCGTACTGACAGGTGAGCTTTCCAAAAAACATCTTATACATATGAATAAACGGCTCACCTTTTCACTGTCTTCTGAGGAGTGGCTTTGAGTTTGTCAAATTCATCCTTCTCCGAGTAGATCACCACATTATCTGTGTTTCAAATTGAAGAAAATACAGATTTCAGAAATATATCGAATAGGAAATAGGATCTACTGTGTGCAGAGGCTATGAATGTGAAGACAGGAGTTGGAAGGACGTGCAAAATAATTACGAAGACTATTAGGTTCATTTGCACTGACATCATAGGTGCTGTAATACAAATGGGAACAGACTCAATGGTGTATTGAGTGAGCACCTAAGTGGAAACAAAATCTCTGTTGGTGTATGCCAACAGAGATTTTGACATACAGTACACACACACACACACATGTGTGTTGGCATTTTGGGTGACTGGTGTGTTTATGGGAATAAAGCCCATTGCTTGAAGCCCTACCGGAGCTAGCTGTCACTCACATGCTGTGGTACTAAGGATTTGAGATGAAAGACACAGTTGCCTAATTTGACACAAACACACACACACCACACCTACACACCTATACAGTACACACATACACATACACACACACGGTATCAAGCCAAAGGACACCAATTTTACACTGATAAATCCCATTCATATTCCCAACCCTTTCCAGTTATAGCTATTAGGTATAACGATTTGAACGAGATTGCAGGGTGTCTGTGTCTACTAGCGATATGTATTTGTGTATGTGTTATTCCTAGGACATCTAGGTGCAAAATAAAACAGAGCATCATTGTTATAAAAAAAAAAAAGCCTTAAGCTACAGTAGATGTGACCGCAGCATTCAAGGTTTAACATTCCAAGCTGTAGTCATCATGCACAGATACAATATATAGGAACATGTAGACATCTCTGTGACGCATTCATAATGTACTGTATATACATTTTAGTGTGATTCCAGAGTTTTAAAATATCAGCTAGTGGTACTGTAATAACCCCCAAGGACAGTTGTCTGTAATCATATTTAATCAACCTGCCGTTATATTTTTACAGTTACAGTAGCAATGCTATATTTGAACTCTCTGTACAGTTTGTCTAGGAGAAGAATACATATTTTAAGATGTTATTTTGAGATGTTTTCATTGTGTTGCTAGACATAGCTTACTGCACTATCTGTACTCATGGACCCTAACTCATTGTTTGTGTGCTTGTAATGGTGAGTTTGCATTGTTTCATACCTGGAACATCTTTCTTATCTTCCTGCTTGTTGGTTTGGGCTTCAACTGACTTGACCATCTGCCCTGAGCAGCATGCTGTTAACACATTTAAGACATAATAAGACACATGCAATGCATCAAAACTGTAGCCGCATATCACATTTGTGCGTGTGTGTGTGTGTTGGCGTGCCTGTGCGTGTTTTACCCTGGCCACTCGGCTTGGCTTTCAGGATATAAAACATGATGATGAGAACGATGGCGATGGCCATGATGAAGATGGTTGACATGGCAATGATGAGAGCTGTTGCTAGGTGACCCTGCCCGGTGACATCTGACGCGGGAAAGCGAGTGTTAATCATTATGAAGCCAATAAAGGAACGGGGTGACATGATAAGTTCTGGCCATGTGTGTGTGTGTGCGTGTGTGTGCAAAGCATGCACCTTTATGTGGATGAGGAAACACTGTGGTGCTGCCAGGGTTACTTGGTGGTTTCCCTGGAGCCACTACATTGGTTTTCATGCCTGTAACACAAAACACACACGTTAGTCCCAATACACATCCCAGACATTGCTCAATCCTGCCACGAAACACATCTAATGGCATTTCATACACTTCAATTGGCCAAGATGAAGAGAGCAGTTTTCCTTGCACCTTATCCGTTCCAGACTGTCTTTGACCAAAATAAATAGCTAGTGTTTGTGGGGAGGGAAGAGGATTTAAGGAGCCTAGTCATACATCAAGCAACACTTAATCAAAATTCCCCTCTTTCACTGTTTGCTTTTAACCACTTCCAATCTCTCTCTCACTCTCACTCTCTCTCTCTCTCTCTCTCTCTCTCTCTCTCCCTCTCTCTCTGGTTTGTTGATCAACTGTTTTTCCTCTTTCTTAATGGACCTGTAAAATGGGCAGCTCATAAATCAACTCCTTTAATCAGTCTTTCATTTCAGTAAGCAGAGAGAGCCTTCTCTGGCATGTGCACTGACACTTCCAGTGGCCCCAACACCGAAAGTCGTCACACATGCACATCCACACGCACACACACACACACACACACACACACACATATCCAAGCACCCTGCGGTTGCATGCATCGCGAAGTGATGGTCATTTGCTTATGTTCTCTGGTTAGGGATATGAGCACAATTTGGTATTCTGTTTAGTCAAGCGCAATTGCATGCCTTCATCACGTCTCGCAGATTGCACATACAAACAGCAACACAAGAGGCCTGCCGGTAACTCTCCCTTCTCTGTCTGTTATTCTATTTAGTTACCAATGTCCAAGCAAACAGAGTTGAAATCCACAACATCCTAGCTTAATGTGTTCTCATTTATACACATACAATATAATTAGGTGTTTGGACCATGATGCAATTCTGTTTTGTTTTACAGTCGGCCTAATTTGTTAAGTTATTATTATTTTATCAGGATTCTAGCGATAAAAACATCTGCACCTCTCATTAAGTCAAAGCTAGATGGATAGGCCTATTGACTTCTTCGCCGTAAATAACAACCTGTACTGTACATCTTGACACGTTTGACACACATTGGCAATAACAGGAGAGAGGAAATCAAGCAATGTTTTGAGACTTCTGCTTGCCAAAAAGTAGCTCCAGCGCAAGCGCTAACATGCTAATCAGCATTCTCATACCCACTGAAGTTTTAATTATCACACAAGTAGGGTTCAGTAGGGATCTAGGTGGGTGCTGGGGCAATTTACAGATTATGTGGCGAGTGTGAGCCTGCCCTTTCCCCAAATATCTACCTCCCTGCTCCAAGCTACATTTCTTTCCCCCAGAAATGCTACGTTCGCATTCTCATCTACAGATGTTTAATTAAAATGTAAAACAGCATGCCTTAGTGCTTGCAGCGAAGCTGAGAAATAGTTAGAATCTATTATTTTCTAGTTATATTGCCACAATTATTTCAAACTTTCCCATTTTCCAGAAACAATTAGAGCACTGTTCACGTGTGGTGGGGGGGCGCCCAGCAATACTGAAGCCATTCTCTTAATGTGGGCCTGTGAAAACGTGTTATTAACATCTATAGTTAGTATTATATTGTATGCTTTCGCAGTATGACCATCGATATACCAACGATTAATAATTGGTTCAACTACTGTAATCTGAATTACTTAATTTACTTCATTCCTTCATCCTAAACTTATGTTAAGAGTACCTTTAAGATTAAACACATTGTAGTTTTGAAACGCCTCTCTACAGCACTGTATGGCTCTCAATCACTGCTCCTTTCATAAAACCTGTGAGTGGGTGTGTGAGTGGATATAACCAAGGAAGGTAACAGTTGTGCTTACATTCTTTGGTATTGCGTGGTGCGTTTTGGCAGGAGTGGCACACCTTCCCATAGAGGTTCCTGGGACGGTTTTCCAGAATATAATACCTAGAAGGAGGAGGGGGGGGGGGATAAAAGTTCAACACACTGCCTAATTAAAGTAACAACAAACCAATGATAGCAAGCTCTTAGATTAACGGTCAAGTACAGCAGCCAGGAGAATTCAATGAGGTTTAATAGATTAGACTATCTAATTTCTATCAACTTGTTGTGATGCCTATGGTCCTCAAGTGAAGCTTGGGAATGCCTTTCCTATAACTTATTGGTCTCTGAAGGAGCCTCTGGTCTTTTTCTGTGGCAGCCGGCATCCATTAAACCACATCTGCAGAACCCCTCAAATGGACCTCTGACCCCCACATTCACCCAACTACAACCACAAACCATGAACAAAATGACAGATAAGACCTGGGAGAAAAAAGTAAGGTTAACACTTCAGGTGTAGAAAATATAAAAGAGGGTAAAAACACAGATTTAGAGGTTCCGAGCGAGCCCTGTCACTTTAACAGGCAGGTGTTTCGCAACGGTCCTATTTTCTAGACATTCCAGCATAGAGCATACATATGGATTTAACCTCAATAAGAAGCATGGGGTGAAAATTTTGACTCGCTGAATATGTTTATAATTGCGAGCCTTAAGGCGCTAAATGTGGTTAGGTGCAGCACAGATATGGCCATGAGCTATGAGTCTGACAGAGAGAGGCAGCAAGCTTGAGATGCACTAACTGTTAATGATTTGAATTGGCATTCAATATTTCTGACTTGAAAATAGAGCAGAATATAAATCCATGTTATTCAGTAGCGTGTGCAAGCAATAAACACTACTTGCTGAATCATTTCATCTTTGTGAAATGGTTTATTTAGCTAAAGTTCAATTTTATAATATTCATGGGCTAGATTGAGCACATTAAAACTGTTTTAAATAATGATAAAGCTCTCAAAAAAGGCAATTATTATGAGAGCATGGGAAATAAAATATACAAAGCTGGCCAAAAGTGTTACAGCTTTCACAAGGTTACTCAATCAACATTTTATCTGGCATGGCATCAAGTTGAATGGAAGACAATGGAGATTACAGTAAAAATAAATAGCAACAATGATAAACTATTTAACATTTAACATTTAAATGTTATATGTTACCAAACTTTTAGATATCAAGGATTGTGACTCCTGCATCATTGCAGGTACTGTAAAATATTTAAAGCATGTATGCCTGCTTCTGTTTCCAGGCATAAAGAAAGAATGACAAGCATTATAAGCCATATAAAAATGTGCTGTATACATTAAACGTGGGCTATATTTTTGCACTGCTACCACTGTTTGAAAATACACTCAATAGAAATATCCCAAAATAATGAACATATCCTATTTGTGTCCATGCCACTGAGACCAAAGAGACCATATCGTAAATATGTACAGTAATTAGTGAGTGCCCACATTAAGAAACATGAAGACACATCTAATTTAACGCAGGAGGGACTGTCCAAAACAGCCAGTTAACATCCTTTAAATAATAAATAAGACATTTTGTATATATTGACAACTTGACAAGTCGATTGAAAACAGAGCTTTGAGTGAGGTCTGAGGGTCAAGCCATCCCGAGAAAGAAAGGAGGATGAAAGAACAAGATCAGATGGCTCAGATGGACAGAGAGAGAGGGCAAACAGGAATACAGGGGGAAAGATGGAGAGAACAGAGCAGGACAAAGGGAAACAAGGGATGACAGGATCACGAAAGAAGGAAGAAAGGGAGAGCGTGTCTGGGAACATTTAACGGTCCATTATTGACTCCATGTTCCAGTGACAAAACACAGCATTCCAAATGGCAGCTGTGGAGCTGTAGAGAATGCCATGGCAAATGCAGGGTTAGGATGTTTATTTGAGTGTGTGTGTGAGTGTGTGTGCAACATGTGCATTGTGCACAAGAAAAAAAATTATGGGGTGTGTTTAAAAAGGCAACAAGGACATGGTGGTCCCGTCTTATCAAGACCACTTAAACATACAGTACATGGTTTGTTGAACATACCACATGGTATGTTTGCATGCATGTACAGCACATCCATATTAAAGTGTACTAGCCCGGTAGAACCATTGTGCATTTGCAATCTCCAGCTCTAATTTGCTTTACATTTTGGTTTAAGAACTTTCAATTGAATACTGCCAATATGTGTCAATAAAATCATTAGCAGGTTACTGGTCACCAATAATTAGATCAACAAAAACGTGATTTTCAAATACAGGTGCTGGCACATGCGGGAATCTTAATCTGCACCAACTGAACTATACTGATTTTGGTGGTCCTATAAAGGTACATAGGTTAGGGTGGGGGAAAAATATATACTGCATTTCCCATGGCGATACTGTTTAGATACACGGACGTCAAGTATCGCAATACATAGTTTTTTTCTGTGTTTTTCATTATATAAATTGCACATGAGAATTTACCTAATATTTATGACATATTCATGTCAGTTAGCGCAGCAATACAATTTATGTGAGATGAACAAACCCATGTTGACATAGATTTCCTGTGGGGACATCATTTGAAGTTGGAAAAAGTAATAAATTGCAAAATATCGCAGAATATCGCAATATTTTTAAAATCTCAATAATATCGTAAGGTATCGTGATAATACCGTCACATTTCGCTATAGCTTAATGTTCTCTGTGCGTGCTGAAAAAGCAATGCGGTACTTCTACACGGCGCTGACTAAATAGGAACATAAACAAAATGTCACGCTCACAACAACAAAGCTGTAGTACTTCGCATTGCTTCATGATGCTTTTCAATGTGTGAGAAGGCACCGTGGAGAGATATTGTTTTGATTTGAGCTCAAAGGTAGCAGTACTTACCCTGGCAGACAGGCTCCACACTCGGCGTCACTATCAGAGGTTCCTGATACGAGCACGGTGGCGCGGTACAGAGCGTCACAGTCTTTATGCCGCCGGCAAATCTCATACCTCCCTTTGGAATACTTCCCCTGCGGACAAGGCACGCAGGAAAAGTCCTCATCCTTCACCCCATAGCCACAGCTCTGCAAAGACATACAGGAGTGTATAGAAATAAGAATGTGTATACACTGAATCATTAATACCGTTAAAGTCCATTTAATAGAACAATAACGGTAAGGTAAGTCAATTAAGGGAAAGGATGAGGGGAGAAATGATTCAACAGGCATGTCAAATTAATAAAATAATAACAAGCAACATTAAATACAACAGAATAAGGGAGAACATCTTAAGGTAAACAAATACTAAGCAAAGGGCTTAATCTAAGACATCACATTAATGCCTGTATGTAAAAATAGGTTTTTACAAAACGATTTTAAATATTCCACAGATTATTTAAAGTTTTATTTCCTCTGGCAGGTACAGATAAAAATGTGTACACATTATTGCACTGCTATTTAATATTTATTCAAATGAAAACCTACAATGCACACACCATAGAGTAGATAAGGCTGTTTGCATTGTACACGTACACAGACACACACACACACGCACAGGCACACGCACACGCACACACGGGTGAACAAGGAGAGCAGTGACCTTTCTCTCCTTGTTCATTCATGTGCATACGGTACATTTGATCTCATTTAACAAGACATCAGCAATCCTGATGATGAATGAGAGGCTTTTCATGGTAGATTTGGTGTAGACACACACACACAGACACGCACACACACCCACCCACACACGCACACACACACACACACATCTGTTTTCTCTGCATCCTTAACAAATCTGACTTTTCTGCCATTAGACAACAGAAGAATATTTTTATTTGTCACAGAGGTCCCTGAACGTGTGTGTGTGTGTGTGTGTGTGTGTGTGTACAGTTGTCTGGTACTGTTTAAGTTGACCAACTCATCAGTGTGTCTCATGTTAATACCACACAGTGGGGAAATGGAACAACAGGCCACACACACACACACAGACACACTATCAAATGTACATGCACTCACTCTGGTGCTCTCTCTTTTCATCTGTCTATTAAAACAAGCCTATTCCCGGTGCACCACTTACTGTAGCTTGGGGCCAGGTTTATTTTTCGGAAAAATAATATTTCTTCAATTATTGCATTTCCATACATGTCAGCATGATTGTTTGATATAGATGAGCGCAGACCTATCGGCAGGCTCCTGTCCAACCTCATTAACATTGGCTTTGGATCTCCTTTCTTGTAGGAAACCGGCTACTCTGGCTCCAGTGTGGCTCCTGCACATACTCGCAAAACCTTTTCCAGACCGGAGGAAAATTGGCCTTCTTCAGTCAAAGCTTTTCTATCATGTTCCCATATCTTGCTGGTATGGTCAGGCTGCCATATATGTAGAATGGAAACATGGGGAATATTAATCTGATAATTACGTTGCATGTTCCAAAATACTTTTTTTAAAGGGAGAGTTCAGGCTTTAAAAACATATCTACAGTATGTTCTATTCTTAATCAGAAAACCTCATAGAGTAAATACAGGTAATCACAGATAATCGTGGTCGTGGATCACCTGTGTTTACCTGGTTAGTGTGTTACTGAAACAGCAGGTGTGCAGACATAAATCAGCCAATCAGCCAAACTGCGACTCTTGCTTGTTTGATGTGTGAAGTAACTGTGTTTGTGTGTGTGTACGTGGTTGCGTGCTTGTGCGTGTGTCTGCGCGTGTGTGTGTGTGCGCATGTGTGTGCGTGCGAGCTTGTGAGTGTGTCTGCGCGTGTGCGTGTGTGCGCATGTGTGTGCGTGCGAGCTTGTGCGTGTGTCTGCGTGTGTGCGCGTGTGTGCACGTGTGTGCACGTGTGTGCTAAATGTTCCCCAGTTAGGGTGAACCCTATAGTTATCCAATGATGAAAAGGGTATAAAGAAACACACACAAACACACACACACACGCACAAACACACACAAACACACTAAGGAATGCCAAGAGGCCGGACAAAAAAAGAAGAAAAGCAGTAGAATAACATGTGAATTACAGGCTGCAGTTCAGCAGATCAGACGGCAAGGAGAAAGTCTAACAGACCCCTCATCTGACTGATTAAACCCCTTTCTTCTCTGCGCTCTATCATGCCGCTCACAAATGGCCAAATTACTTTAGAGGTCTGAGCTCTGTACTTATCATAGAGAGATATAATAGACCTATCCATTTATTTTAAATATAGAACATGAGCTGAGCCGTTGTACAAGCTGAAACCTAAGTCAACAAGCAGCCTACAAACAGTAAAAAAACAGGCCTATGAATTGATCCTCTGTGCAACACATTGCAACATAACAGATGCGCTTCCCTTGGAACGCCAGCAGGGGGTGCACTGCAGTTGAACACAGTTTTCAACTGCTAATTGACAATGGAAACAGCAAACAAGCAAACAATCCTTTCCACTAATCAGGGCTATGGGGGTCTCAGCACACTATGTCAGACAAGGGAATGCAGCAGTAATGTAGCCAGTGAGGCACTCACCTACATGTTATGCTCTGTTTGCTTTGGCTGTCTCCAGCATGACTGACTGACTGACAGGCTGAATCACTGTGTGAATACTGTGTTTCATTCCCCATTAACTCAAAATGCATAAGTCGTTCCTCCGGCACATCTCAGTGGTAACAAAGCGTAAAGATATGAATTCAGTCCAATTTTCAGTCCAATTGTTAGTGTGTGTGTGCGCGTGCGTGTGTGTTTGTGTGTATACACAGTATGTATATGTGCTCCTGTGTGTTTGCAACTAGTGGTTGAACAGTCTTCATGGGTGGTCTGAGCATAGAGTTAGTATAGTATAGCATAGTAAGTTCATAAGGTCAGGATTCTCATTAATGTATGTCACCATTGTCTCTCTCAGTGAGAAACATCATCTTCAGGGTGAAAATGGCATTATTATGATGTTTTGAGGGTCTTTTAAGGGTCTGACGAGCATGAAAGCTGATAGGGAGGTATCCCTGCTACTGTGTGTGTGTGTGTGTGTGTGTTTGTGTACGTGTGCGTCTGTGTGTGTGTGTGTGTGTGTGTGTGATTCTCACCATGTGGGGCTCCTGTCCCG
The DNA here is from genome assembly GCA_025399935.1 of Amblyopsis rosae. Taxonomy (NCBI): domain Eukaryota; kingdom Metazoa; phylum Chordata; class Actinopteri; order Percopsiformes; family Amblyopsidae; genus Amblyopsis; species Amblyopsis rosae. Next base: position 20,140 of record JAODTR010024081.1, read on the forward strand.
GCTGACACTGAGGACATGCCTGGCAGCTGTTACTCGTCTGGTTGAAGAACTCAAACTCACCACAGCTGGAATACTCTGCATGAGAAGAAAACGCCCAACACACCTGGACAGAGAGGAGGGGCACGCAATGTTTATGTTTGTGTTTTATCTTTTAAAACCCTTTCGTTAGGCGAAAACAAACCACACAAACAAACCATGTATTTTGCCTGTGCCGTTTTCACTGATTGAATTAGCAGGCATACATACATACATACAATATATATATACAATGAAATGGTTGACAATTACTTTTACAGTGATATCCACTGCATATTTGGCAATATTTTAATGAGCAGGTGCAAAACCACTATTATAAATATATATTTTTTTAATATATTATAAAGAAATAAATGTACTTGATACAAATGTCTTATTCATGTAAGTAATAATTTGAATATCTGAGGACATTTCAATGGCTTTATAAACTGATTAAGATAATGCTGATGAGTAAGGGTGCAGGGCGGGATATCCGTTTGTGAGCCATTTATAAGCCTATGTGTACAGTGCTGGTTTTAATATGTCGGTGCATCTTCGCTTTTGTACGTAAGGGTTTCCGTGTGTGTGTGTGTGTGTGTGTGTGTGTGTGTGTGTTTCTGTGTGGTACTGCTTCATTGTGACTGATGATAATAAGTAGCAGCTGCTATTTAGCCTCAGCGCAGTACAGACCCCCGCGGTGGCTGTTGCTAAACCACTATTGGCTTCAAAGATTGATCTGCACATGAGAAAATCACACAGTGCGGGGATGTTGTACTTAACGCCATACTGCTGTGCCGGTTTGTCATGTGTTTGTGTCAACACAGGAAGGATATGTTCAGGAATGATTGTGTGATTTACTCACGCGCTCTCTCACACACACACACACACACACGCACGCTAATTTGCACCTGATCCTATGAACTGGCTCCAGTGGTTAATCAAGACTAATCCAGACTAATGAAAACAATGACATAATCCAGTTTCAATTTGTTCCTCATGATTGAACAAACTATAATGAATACATCTAATATTTGAATAAATAATATTATTTTATCATACCCCCCAGAAAACGAGAGACATTATTGATTTGTCAATTTTTCCAAAATCTCTTCCTGTATCAAAGTCTATGGTAAAAAATCATTATGGCACAGTTTTTGAATTAACAGGTCAACCATGTTGTTTCTGTTGGTCATGTCAACCATTTTTGAGGACACACATCTTTCAGTCTAGAGACTGAGAAGATGCAAACACACTCTGCTAAAGCGATGCATTGTGAAATATCATTTTCGAGTACAGAGTAGTCCAAGTTTAGTGCCAAGAAGGACAACGTGACTGACAGTCACACATATAAATGTAAGAGAGATGCATTTTACTCAAGGGGCAAAGAATTGGAAGGTGGAGAAGATTACTGCATTTCCCCTAAAGGATTAACAAAGTGCTTTATCTTATCTCATCATATCTCATCACAGAGGAAAAGGAAGGACAGAGAACAAAAATGGAAGATGCTTACCAATAAAGACGTAAGGATGAGAGACTTAGTCTGAATGCTCCTCTGGGACATCTTCACTCTTCCTGAGAGAGAGAGAGAGAGAGAGGTAGAAAGAAAGACACCTTTGGTCAGGTCATTGTGTTACATTTAAGATGACACAAACATTTAATTTCCTCCTTTCCCTCTGCTGTAAACAGCAGCACTGTATATAAGCTTGTTTGAACAGTAGTGCTTTGGATGTTTGTGTGTGGCCCTGACTGCAATGTGTTACCATCTGACACATCATTGCCCATAAACATTTGATAGCAGAGAGGCCGGCCCACATTCCTTTACTCGATAAGTCATTCTCCACCGTACAGTAGGTTAACCTCCTGGGCTGTTTGGCATATGGAGAGTGTAATTTATTCACTCAAGCAGGTGCACACACAAGCACACCATTTTATTCTGTCATACCATACAAAGGTGGATTACGGGTAAATACTTGTTGGCAGACCTGTCTCTGTGATTGCGTTAGCAACTGGACTAAATTATTATAACTGCTAAATAAAAGTGTGTGAGCGGACTTGGCTTTGAGATGTAAAACTTGTCAAAGGTCGTAAAAGGTAGCGCTCTCAAAAGGTCCGACAGAGAGAAACATAAAACACAGGTCTCGAATTAACAAGGAGATAAAACCATCAAAAATGATTTATTTCACTGCACACAAAACGGAGCCTGTGTGTTTAAAATGTGTTTACTGTATGTTTGTGTTCCCATGTGTGAATACCTATAATGTTTTTTTTGCATTCATACACGTGCACATTTTCATGTTTTGTAGCTTCATCCAGTGTCCTCTGTACGTGTGTGTGTGCGCACATGTGTGTGTGTGCGTGTGTACTGTGTACATGTACAAATAATACCGTCATCATAATTGAAAGGAGATGGTGTTGTCATGAGCCCACAGCAAGGCATTACCTATTGAACCATGTTTTAATAGGAACAGTGAACATAGTTCAACTTGGTGGAAAAACACATTTTGTGTCAATAGCAAAAAGCACTGATAAATTATTTCACCGTTACAAATACACACACATTGAAACACACACATGCACGAATATAAACCATGGACACTTACTGGGAGCAAACTACTGTACATCAAGTACAATTACAAATGCACAAGCTGTTATGCCAAACTTGCAGCACAAGGATCAAATATAAGTCATAACCACTTTTGAGTTTGGCAGAGGCTTCTTTTTACTGAGATAGTTACTGTTGTCTTGTGTGCTATGCTATGTTTACCTCACACACACACACACACACACACTCACACAATAAGATAATTGCTGCCCCATTACCTCCTGAAAATTCCTTTAGAACAAATGAAGATAGTAATTTTTGTTTAAATATGTGTGTGGCACTCTCTCAGTGGGATGACAGGTACATTATTCTTCTTAATCGCTGGCTTGATTTTAAATGTTAGAGGAATTTAATGTACATTTTACATTATATAGCACTTGTATATCTGTCATTATTATATGAGATCGTTCCTATGGTGGGTATACAAACTGCTGCCATACATGCAAGCTTGTGTGTGCTTTTGCTTATGTGTGTGTGCGTGAGTGTGCGTAAGTGTGTGTGTGGTATCTGACAGTGTATGCACAGGGATCATTCTGCAGAAGGAATAAAGGCATCTGAAATGCCACGTTAGCCATCATAGAAAATAGAAAAGACGCAGAGCTTTCCTCAAACATTTAGCTGCTACTGTAAATCATTGTTACCTTGTGTTGTGTGGCATTTGCATAGTCTATATATTCACCTAAATCTGAGTGTATTAAAACACGTTATTATACAACCCTTAATTTAGCTGTAAATAATTTTGTTAGCCAAACGTCAAAAATGTGTTGGATTCATACTATTATGTTTTTTTAAGGGATTTACTGATAGGCTGGAAGAGGTTTTATGGAATTTGATAGCCTGGTGTAACCAGAACCAATATTCACTGTGTGAATAAGGTCTGGCCACGCTCCATTGGGTTGTTGGGTGTTAACAGTTGTTGCCTCCTATGGGCGTAGACATCTGGTTAACTTTGAAACGATTGGACAGCGTTGAACCAACTGTTTTGATCGCATCTAGCTCTACCACCATTCATCATCTCCCTAACCAATCCTGATTGGTCTGCCAGGGTGGCTGTGAAAACACAAATGCAAACAGCATTTCCAGACTATAATCTAGAGCAAAATATGTTTATCTGAGAGCAATATTTGGGCAGGCTAAGAATTTTATGGAAAATCTAGGATTTATCCTATTCCATGCTAATGAGTGTTAGCCATGGAAACAAGAAAATCTAAAAATAGAACATAAAAAAGTATTCTACAGTCCTGAGTTTAAAAATATTATTTTATTTTTACAGTAAGAATTATGTTGTGAATATGATTCTCAAACTAATAATGTAAGGAATACGTATAAAGACAAAGAGGCCAAGCCAGGGTGTGCAATCACAAACACATTTGCAACCACACACACCAACCGCTGTAATTATTGTTATTAGATACATTTTTCATGGAGTCTGACAGATAATCTTTGTGAATGCATGAAATGACAGGTTGAAAGACGGAGGGCGATAAAGAGAGGCATACAGAGAGACGGTGGTTTTCAAAATGGCCGTCCAATTCAATGCTGTATATAGTTATAGTTATACAGAACATACGTATGCGGTTATGTTATGCTGTTGAATAGTGGGGGTTCTTATTGAGCCGAGCCTCCAAAAGGGAGTTTTGGTGACTGCAAAGGTCCTTGATATAACTCCAGTGTGTGCCCAGCAAAACCAGTCTACTTCTAGAGCAGAGGTCTTGCTTTCATTCGCTCCACCAGGAGGAATGCTGAAGTGAGATAAGATGACTGGAGATAAATATGTTCCTCAAACAGCGTTCCAACAATTAGGATCATTTTCCTTTCTTGCAGTGCGGACACACAAAAAGGAGGTACATTCTCCAACAGTTCTAAGATCTACAAAAATGTTCCTCAGGTGTGAAAGCGTAAGTGTAGGGCAGACATGTAAACTTTGTAATGTTGTATATGCAAAGCCATATAAAAGGACCCTAAGTTGTATTTATGTTGTGTGTAAAATATGTGCATATTCTAATTATATTTTAAATTTTTGTAAGAATGATAAGTTTGGGACAAAATCATTTGGTGGACCCTCTGCAGTAACCCTGATGTAGGACCCTGTTGAATATATCTGCTCTAGATATAGAAGACATGTCTGAGAGACATGCTCTTTATGCTCTGTGGTTAGTTGTGTCTGCACCAATCGTTTCCTACTGTTCAATAGCTGCAGAATGTGCAGTGAATCCAATGTGCAGTGCTAGATGCAGGTAGGTAGATCTATAGCTCCCATTCATTCCCTCTGTATTGTTAAAGTTGAAGCCAAAGAGAGAGAGGATGTTGTTTTCACCTTTCCTGGATACGGGGCCCTGTGATTTAAACCCTGCGCTAAGCACACCCGCATCATAACCATTAGAGATATTCACACCTCCCACGCACACACACAAACACAGGTGCCTGCACAAACACAAATACAATGTGATACTGTAGGTACAAATTGTAGGCCCCAAAAATAACAATAATGCTATTTCAGTAATATTATATTTAGAGGGAAATATGACAGGTATAAGACAGATATGAATTTCGCAATACAAAATAAAAATAAATACATTTTCAACTTAATTACATTTTCAAGAGACAGTAAAAAACATTAACATTATTACAGTATTTATTTATTTATTTATTTATTTATTTATTTTATATTACTGTATGTATTATATTGTTAATTTGTATTTACAGGGAAAGATGATTGCCTAAAGGTTAGGATGCATAATTTGTTTGGGGGTGGGTTTGAAGCACGTACAAGTTGTTATCAAGGGTCATGATCTGTCTGGCTCCTGCGTTCTGCCTCCTGTGTTGAGTGTCTCATCTTCAATGAGGGCTAATAGAACCCCACCCCCAATATCATTTTGATCTTGTTTACAGTATTTAGAGCCTCCACTCACACACACAAACATTCCCAACCATGGCTTCTGAGCACAAAATACATTTAATTAGGCAGACCCTTGGGGTAAAACCACAATACAACAATGTGTGCATGTGTGTGTGTGTGTGTGTGCGTGTGCGTGTGTGTCTGTGTGTGTCCTCGCATATGTGTGTAAATGTAAACATGCACGTGTACTGATTTGTGCGTACGTAAGTACGTATACATAAGAATTGATTTAATTTTTATTAAAAACATTTTTAAGAGAAAAAGAGAGCTTTATCTACAGTATCATGAAATGAAGAAGACTTTATCCCGCCCTGGGTTCACTCACTGTTGGGTTAAAGCTTACAGGTGACACACATAGAAACGTGCAACTCAACACATCAAGCTCCAAAACCAAGAGCTTTGCGGCGTGCGCCCACATATACGGAATGCGCCACAGACACCTTTACACCTACGCCACTCTCCATTTCTTCTCTCTCTCTCTCCCTAATTTATCTCCTTTAGTTTCTCTCTGAGCTCCTCTCCTCTGCTCTAGGTCGTTCTCAGTTCGTCTCAGCTTTACCTCCCAACCTTACCTCTACCCCCCCCCCCCCTCTCTCTCTCTCTCTCTTTCTCTCTCTCTCTCTCTCTCCAATATCTGTCGGGACATGTCTGTGATGAAAGTCGACCACAGTCTGGTGGCCCCTGGGGTATTAATCTTCTAATGACCGCATAATCTCTGATAAATACCGCGCCTATCATTAGGCTCTGTCATTACCAGGCCTTGGCTCCCAGGGGCCCAGTCCCCAGACACACCCACACAACCATGGATGCCGGATGGATAGATATATATAGATAGAGAGATACAATACCAACGATAGATAGATAGATAGATAGATAGATAGATAGATAGATAGATAGATAGATAGATAGATAGATAGTAATTAGGGTGTTGGATCAATTTCAGTATGAAAATTGACAAACATTTTCAAAAACAACTTACTGACATAACCCCCGAACACATACACAACATGGCTAATAACATCTTTATTCCAAAGCCATATAGCCTACAGTGACAAGAGTAATATAGCCTACAGTGACAAGAGTAATGCAATAATGCGGTTGAGAGACTCAAGCTGGAGAATCAGAGGAGGACATGTAGAAATAGATAGCATTTGGATATGACTGACGGATATTTAGCTCCTTTATGTGTTCAGGGCAGGGTTGCTATACGGAAAGTCCCATAGGCGAGAAACCATTCGCTAAACATCCCCCTTCACGCACGCATGCACCCATGCACGCACGCACACACACACACACACACACACACACACACGTATAGACACTGCAGGTAGAAACCAGAGAAAAACAACTTTTCTCCCCTCCAATCATATTTCACTTTGATTCAAAAGAAATGCATGCCTCTAGTCTATTCGTCTGTGTGTGTGTGTGTGTGCGTGCGTGTGTGTGTGTGTGTGTCATCAAACAGAACTTCAGTCTGTGCACATGGAATAACAACTCACCATGCAATAACTATAAAGGCAAATGAAGATATTATAGGCCCATCATCCCCTCAGGTTGTGACATGCAGTGCCACTTTAGAGCTTTATGGCCTTATCCTAATGAGATTACTGGGATATGCGACTACAGTGCGGCTGGGGTTTGTCATATTTGTTAAATGGTACCACAGTGTGCAGCGTTACCTGTCACATAACTTCCACACATGCAATTGGTTCATAGCTAGAGGCCCCGCCCCCTTCTCATCTACTTCTCTCGCCCTCTACCCTTGTGTTTGTTTGTGTCCCACTCTTTTGCAAATAGAAGCACTGGTCAACAGTACAAAGCGCTCCCCCCCCCCCTCTCTCTCTCTCTCTCTCTCTCTCTCTCTGGCATCCTGTTGTCCAGTGAATCTGTGTACAGATGAAATGTGTCATTCAGAAGACATCTGGGTAAAATGGCTTCTTGGCCTGATTGTCTATCCCCGTCATGTATATTCATTGTGTCGCTCATAATGACTTGGCGTCCAATGAAGGACGTACTAAACGGGCCAATCAGGCCAAGGAAATCAAGGCAATAGAGGAATAGGGAGGGGGTGTGTATGGATGGGACAGATTGTGGCTTCTTATTTCCTGCTGTTACTTTCTGATGACAATTAAACAAACAGCATAATAAAGGGGGTGTATGTGTGTGCGTGTGTCTGGGGGGGGGGGTTCCTGGCTCCAGCTTTCTGGAAGTCTGTTTTTCATTGAAATCCTCATTTAGTCTATTCTCCTCTAATCCCTCTCTTTCTACATGGGCTCCTACTGCTCTTCTAAGCTGGAGCTCGTTCCATCTCAGGCTCACTTCCACAGTGCGTGTCGTTTTAAAATCATTAGGAAATCAGGGAAAATGCCATACTGTATAAACGTATGCACTGGCAAGTCTGTACAAAGACCTGTACACACACACTCGCTCACACATAGGAGAAAACACACTCATACTAAACACACTTCTCTGCACTCTGACAGAATGCAACTTTCACACACTCACACGCGCACACACACATATATGCTATATATTCATTTTTATAGGAACTCACAGTGCACATACTTAGATATGAGACAAACATAATCTTGCTGCTTCTAGCCCATAAACAAGTAACAAAGCTAATCAATGCTTCTCTGTGCGCTCTGCTTAGGCCAATTATTTACTGGCCAGGGCTAAACCTGCAAAGTCCCTGCTAGATCTCTAACACATGTTAGCCAATGTAAACCACACAATTGTGTGTGAGTAAAATGCTAAAATCCTTCCAAAAGCACTCCTAAAAACAGTTTGACAGAGGGAATTTGTATCCTGCTTTAGTTTGTTGTTAATTGTTATATGTAGTTTGTCTCATTTGTTTCTCCCTGTCCTGTTTACGCATTTCTGTTCTTACAGCCAAGTGGTTTGTGAAGCTTAATAGTAGAATACATTAGAATAGTGTATTCTTAGTACTAGTGCTAGTAATGCTGTTATTCACAACAAGTTATATGTTCAAGTATTAAATGTGTCTTGCACCAGCAACATGTTTGCTCAACTTTCAGGTAACGGCCGGCACACACACACGCGCACGCACACACCCACACACATTCACATAATGTTTTCTTCTGTCAAGTGCATAGGGGAAGAATGTTGCTGCTAGCATTCTGTCTCTTAGCCTTTCTATAATTCCAAGGTAGTCACAGGGGCAAAGAGGGGGATGGTGGGATGCCATCAATCAAACTACAACCAAGTCTGTCACCTTCAGCTGGAACCCCTAATAAGCTCATTCCAGACTCCCTCCAAAGAACTACAGAGGGGAAACCTAATCAACAACAGCCCAACTCATTAACCTCCACACTGACAGATATATTGTACAGGCATTATCTGGTATAATCAGTGGTCTAAAGTACCAAAGAACAAATACTCTTTCGCTATGCTTAAGTATAATTCCATTTAGTTTCACTGCATTGTGTATTCTATGTGTGTGTGTACGTGTATGCGTGTGTGCGCGTGCGTGCGTGCGTGCGCGCGCGTGTGTGTGTGTGTGTGTGTTTCAAAAATGTCAGTGCAGTGTCAATGCCAGTGTCACAAGATGAATATTAAACACATAAGCAATCAAAGCAAAGAGTTAGGAGAAACCAAATGTGTCTAAATGTGGTTACTGGCCAGTTTAGCTTCTCCATTTCACGCTTCCGGGAAATGAATCTCTGATTAAAGCGTGCTCGCTGTGAAGTTACAACTTGTAGACGGATACAAGCCTCGAACAGACTGCACTGATCCCTAGCTAAATATCCATTTACTACCGTCCTGTCCAGAAACCATCAGAGTTAATCACCTCGAATTGCGTTTTACAAGGCTGTCAAAACACACTCAGCAGCAGAAAACAAGCATGGAAACGCACACAGTTCCATCAGTAGATAAAGGAAGGATAAACCCATTGTTTAATTCTGGGCTGTTTTATACAAATTATTGGAGTTATGTTTGTGTATATTGTGTAAAGCGTAAAGCTTCAAATAACTTAAGTCACATTGGTAGTAATTAGTAAGTGATTACGCATTTTGACATATACAACCCATGTATTATGTATGTACAAATATAGTACAAACTTAGTACACGCTGAGCAGGAAACGTTTACCATGTTAGTTACATTCTTAATTATCATCTGAGGAGTTTGTGTGTGTGTGCCCAAATTATTGTGCGTGCGTTTGTGAGCTTGTGCATGGCGCGCTTCACTCATTGTGTATGCGTGCTTGAGTGTGAGAGAGACCCAGCTTTACTATCGCCATTCATCTCTCTTCATCTTTTGATTGCTTTAATTACAGACTTACTGTCAGAGTCCCACTCAGAGCGCAGGAAAAACAAACTCTTAGGGTACATGAAAAGACGTCTCCACACACATACACACACACACACACACACACACACCTATCGTGGCTCCAGTAGTCCCTTTGGTTTCTGTGCCTGCCGGTGATCTGTTTTTCATTGTCTTTTCTCCCTATCCCGCATTTTCCCTGCAACTTCATGGAGGCGGAACATCTCTCTCTCTCTCTCTCTCTTTACTGTTTGTCTCTGGAGTGGTTGTATAGGTGGACTGCATCATCTCTGTCATTTGCTTTGCTTTACATGTTCGCTGTAATGTTCATTAGCTTACACACTGAAAGCTTACCTGTATGATAAACAAAACCCTGTCCGTCATGCTGTGGCATGTCTCACACATGGGTGGGTGAGACATGTAAATGTGTAAATGTGCTTTAATAAAATTTACTTTTCCGTGGTTTCTGTTAAGTGTTTGACAGAGGTTTCTATCTGCGAACCTCTTGTTACGCAACTTTACAGCTTTTGAAGTGTGTATTGTGTAGCACTTGTGGAAACCTAATTTAATATGGTTCATTATGCTCAAGGCAGGCTCTCCTTCCATAAACCCATTATTAAAAACTCTGTAAACTACTTCCACGCTCATGGTGAGTCAGGAAGTAATAGATAATATTGTTTCTAATCATATTAGGAAAGTATTGAAGCAATTAAAAATTACCTTACAATCTCTTCCCAAGCACGTCAGTTATGTAAAGCACTAACCGAAGAAAGGGAGATGTTTGAAAGCGCTGGGATCGGAAGTGATTCAGAGCAGCGTAAGATGGAACAGATTGACACAATAAGCCTTGTGCTTCCTCCTATGAGACCATGCATTGGTTTGAACCATTCATGAGAATCAGTGGTTTAGAGCGTATGGCAGACAGATGCTCAGAATGAATGGTGATGGATGTTTTCTTGATGGCCATTTTCACTTTTTGGTCAATTTGTTTTAAAAGTGTTTTTCTGAGTTGTAACATCACATTTGTTTATTTACCACTCTATTAGGCTACCCCAATATGTTATTATACTCAAAATAGAGATACCACATTAGGTGTGGATGTGAATGTGAACAATATTTGACCTGTCTTTACTCTGCATCCAGCCAATGGTCACTACCATTGTTGAACTGAATTACATTTTACATAACTATAAGTTATTGCAGTACAAGATGCTTTGGATAACAAGATCTTCTGATTTGTCATGTTACATTAAAAACTACAGTAAACTAATATGGCAAATAGTAACAATGATATGTTTAGCAGACATATGTTTTCAATGTCTATGAGGTGTTATGAAATATTCAAAGCTAACATTCCTCTGAGATCCATAACTTTCTCTCTGAGCGGAAATATATCCTCTATGAATTCAAATCAGTTATGACATCTAACATTAATTCTAAACAACAGCCGTCATGGGAAATGTAATAATTTCCCTTTTGAAGATATCGCTCCAAAATAAATTGGGTCATTGTCGAAATTGCTGCTACAAAGTGTTATAAAGTCATAGACCAGAGTAAGCAAACACATTAGCCATTCACACTGCCCTTGTAGTACGATAAGGATTACAGGCACTGTCTTTGTTAGTTTTTTCTACTTTCATCCCCTTTAATCCTCAGACGCCATATTCACTCTTTTGAAGATGAGTTACGCGTTTCCCCGTTTCTAGTCTGCCTGTCTGTAGCCTTCCTACCTGTGAACATGAAAGAGCCTATATGTCAGGAGAGATAGATGACAGGGGTGTGTGTGTGTGTGTGTGTTGCATGTCTATGTCTATGTCTGTCTATGTCTATGTGAGTGAGTGAGTGAGTGAGTGAGTGAGTGAGTGAGTGAGGGAGAGGGAGAGGGAGAAAGAGAGTGAAATAGATGGAGAGAGAAATAGAGTGAGTGAGGGAGTTAGTGAGGGAGAAAGAGAGAGAATAGAGGTAAAGAGAGAGTGCGCGAGTGAGAGAGAGAGAGAGAGAGAGAGAGAGAGAGAGAGGGGTTAAAGAGGGATTGATTTCCACCCGGAGCGCCGCTCCAGCAGTTAGTTCAAAGCGAGCTAGCAGACTTCAGAAGAGCGGCAGGACCCGGCATGTCCCCTCCCGGGCCGAGCTGCCTGTCTGCGGGCAGGACTTTCCCCGGGGGCCCGGGCGAGCGGGACAGTCAGGCGGCACCGTGATAACAATTATGCGTAGGGGGGCAGAGAGAACGCGTGCATGCGGACACGCGCTTAGCGCACGAACACTCAAGGACGCACCCACACAAAACATTAACGCACATATATACATTACATTAAAGTAGCATATATTAAAACTGAATGTCACACACTGTTGGTCATAATATTGTCATATATTTAATAAAAAGTTAACGTCAGTGCGTGAAAGCAGAATGCGTGCAAGCCGCAAAGAAGCATCAGCGGCACTTGTTGAAAACTACATTATTTACAATTAAATATGCATATATATTAGAATCTCATTTTGGTCAGTTGTCATGATGCAGTTCAGGCCTTTTGACTATTTTAAGATGCCCTCATCAAACCCTAATTTACCTTCTACTTAAATACTTATATACAATATATCAATCCTTTATTTGCCGATAGCAACAAGCAACAGTTATTTCTGGGAGATAAAATTACAGTTAAGTGCATGTGTCTGTAGCATATAAATGGCCCAGGAATTTCCCTAAGTCTTGCCGCAATCCGTTCTCGCATTCCAGGGAGTGGAGCTACACAGACGCCTTACCTGGAGCCGAGAGGGGAGAGAGGCAGGAGCGGACTCTGGTATCTCCGAGGGGACGACAAACGCTGCAGTCTCCAGGCGATTGGCGATCAAACTCTATTGATGTGTTGGACTGGCATCACCGAAGGCCTGTGTCTCTTGACCGTAAACGAATTGCTGCGCACACTTCCAAGTTCTGTCTCAGCCTCCACTTTGCCCAAGAAACGTGGCTGGAGGCTCCTCCTCTTTGTCAAAAAAAAAAAGCGAGAAGTTCTCTCCGCCCTGACAGAGATACATATTAAAACCCTTCAGGTAGACTCGCGAGGTACCAATTATTTATATGTGTAACTCAAGCCCGCCATCTAGTGGATAGTAGGCTACTCTGATATACTCTACGTGGCCTGCTCAAAACACACGCGCTAGTAGGCCCTGTATATTGCTGTTTTGAGTTAGCCTCCCACATGGCATTAGCCGACAGGACAGGGCAATTAGGAATGCATTGATATGATGTTTACGGTCACTATATGGTAAATGGACTGCATTTATATAGCGATTTTCTAACCTTCCGGCCACTCAAAGCGCTGTACAGTATCACACTCATCCATGGCAATTGCTTCCATGCAAGACGCGACCAACCACGGAGCAGTTAGTTGTTAGACATCTTGCTTACAGGTAGATCATAATGTCACTATGCATTTGTATTTCAGTAAATGTTGTCTTAAAAAGGCTCCTTTAAATGTCATGGATACAAGCTTAAGTCAATGTGAGGTGGCTATCCTACACTTATTGAAATGTACAAGTAAAATTGCCACTGTCATTTAGCTAACCTTCTGTTTCCTATATTTCTATCACTTTAATATAATGCCTCACCTGCACCCGTTTATATAGGGGTCATAAATAATATTCCCTTGTTAGTTTTTCCACAACCTTCTGGCTGGGAGTTCAACACCCAGACCACTACACCATCCTGCCCCTATATGATTTAATATGTTACAGATTAACTCAAATTTGACTAATAAAGAAAGTTCAATATTCCTATGAAAATTATTCTGTTTTTATTTAGTCTGGCTGTAATCTATGAAATTGCCTTATTATAAACATTATTGTCATCATCATCATCATCATTTACACGTTACCTGATGCAATTATGAAGCCCAACTGTAAACAATGTGGAAAGCGGGCATATATTAAGATCGAAAGGTTTTATGTTTAAAATAGGACTCTTCAGGTCTAAAAGTCAGAGCTGGCTGCGTGCGTCCAACACACGACATACAAGACAGGTGCTAATTGCTTTTGTTTGGGTTGAGCAGAGCCTCGGGAGCCTTTGGTCCTCTCTATGTGTCTCTTGCTGTGTCTCTGTCTCTGTTTCCCTTCCGCCACAGGAAGGGATATGGGATGAAAGAAGGGCTTTGAAGGCGCTTTGAAAGTCCTGTAATTATTTTCTCTCTCTCTCTCTCTCTCTCTCTCTCTCTCTCTCTACCCCCCACCACCACCTCCATCTCTCTGCATCTTATAGCCCTCCACACTTCCTTTATTTTGTACTCTACATTTTGTTTCCTTTTTCATTGTATCCCTTTTTCATTCCCCAGCTAAGTCTCTCACCCTCTCTCCATTTCCCTCACAGTCTCTCACGTTCTCTCTCTCTCCGTCTCCCTTCATCCCCTCTCTCCATTGCCCCTCTGTGGCGCCGACACAGTGGCCCACTGATCCCCATCCAAGAGTTGTTTTTTTGCCTGGCTGAGGAGGAGATCACGAGAGGAGAGATTAAATGAGACAAGGAACCGGGGGGGAGGAGGGGGGAGGAGGAGGAACAACGACGCGCATGCTGACAAAACAGCAGTCATCAAAACAGAGGATGAGAGAGTGAAAGCCTCCCCGCCAAACGGCTGGACAAAAACACCAGCAGGTATCGCAGACAGACATTAGGGGAAAACCTGTAGTTCTGTATGGAAGCACTGTGTATTCACTCGGGGGTGATGATCGTACACACACACACGCACGCACGCACGCACGCACACACACACACACGTCACAGACATCCAGGCTGTGATATGCACATATGTTTTGAAACCAGCACAGAGAGGAAAGCACCTCTGAGTTTCAGATGGTTTGTTTTTTTTCTTCTTCTTATCTTTCTATTAAAGCTTCCTTAGGCCCCCAGGTTGTGGAGGTACTGTAGCCTATACATCTTATTGTGTGTTCAAGTATCACTATGCTACTGTACATCACAAGGAATGCATTTGGCAGTATGGTCATTGTACTACCGAACATGTCTAACTAAGTGTAAGTGTAAATAGCGTCACTACAAGAAAATCTCACTATGCATTTATATTTCAGTAAATGTTGTCTTAAAAAGGCTCATTTAAATTTAGCTAACCTTCTGTTTCCTATATTTCTATCACTTCAATATAATGCCTCACCTGCACCCGTTTATATAGGGGTCATAAATAATATTCCCTTGTTAGTTTTTCCCACGAGCATCACACACACACACACACACACACACACACACACACACACACACACACACGTCATGTAACCATCATGTCCTGTAACCAGCCTGAGCAAAGAGCTGGTTGCCATGGTGACTGCCATGTCAGCCAACCTACTTTGTGTGAAACATAGGACATTTGGTGACAGCAGAGCAGAGCAGCGCATGATGCATGTACATACATCATGTCACAGATGTCAATAGATATGAAACGTTGTCCCAAAAGCATTTTATGACAAAACTGTATGCAAGAAAATAAAAAATACATGTAATATATGTACATATATACATATACATGCATACTGTATATATACAGTACATTAGTCATATGTGTTACACATATTCCAAACTGTTATTTGAACATTTTTAACCATGTATTTTGGACCACTGACATTCCCATGGATTTAACTTGGCTGCCTCCCTTCTAAAACACATTACGCACATTGTGGACATTGTTCGTGCTTCAGTTGACAGCCTTCGGAGAAGATCTGCTCACAGAGTGAGACAATATTTGAATGCATAAGCGGACTGAGGGGATTTTCATCCAATAACCGTTTTTGTTCCCAGCAGTAGCCCTCTAATTCTGACTCACTGGCTGTGGACAACCATATCAGACAGATGAAGCACACAGGGCAGAGCAGAGCAGAGACAGTGTGTATATGAGCTAGACACAGAGAGAGAGAGAGAGAGAGAGAGAGAGAGAGAGAGAGAGAGAGAGATTATTGTTCTTATTGTCATTACCACTGGTGCTATTACTGTGGGACTATTTGTTCTATTGTTTGTAATATTGTTCTTCTAATTTAGAGCTACCTGCCCTCTAGCTTTGGCAATAGTATTGTAAAAACGGTCATGCTAATAAAGCTAACTTGAATTGAATTGAGAGAAATACAGAGAGTAAGAGAGAGAGAGAGAGAGAGAGAGAGAGAATCAAATGAGGTTGGGAGCAATGCAGGGTAAAAAGACGAGCAAAGGAGGCAGTGGAAAAGGTGTGAGAAGCAAAACATTAACGATGTATGGAGGAGGAGCGATAGAGGGAGTGTGTGTGGGCTGTTTGTCCTGCAAGACATTAGTGCCATATACAGTATAAATCACAATCTATGCATATGCTGCCTATGCTATCATACACTATACTGTAGCACAGTAAGGACTATTTTAACATTGTGCTGCCTCAGCAAATGGTTCATCATGCCTATTTAATGTATTGTCTTGTTTTTTACTGCATAATGTTGTCACAATAAAGGTAAAGGAAAGAATATCAACAGGGTCTGAATCTTCAGACTCGGTGACTCCAGTCACGCACAAGCGCAGACACTACTCATCCTCTCTCTTCCTGGGTGCTCAGCAGTATGTGTTCCATGGTGGGTGGGCTATACTGTACTGTAGATGCCCCACCTCTAAAGCCAGGAAGGCGTCAATTAATTCACGCACATATAAACACACACGCACACACCATAGCCCCTCAGGCAGCTGTAGGGGGGCTCTATCTCAACTTAACATAGACACATGCACATGCGCATGCACACGCAGGCACACACACACACACACGCACGCACGCACGCACACACGCACACACACACACACACACACACATCTCATGATTGTGTGTGCTTGAATTAAATTCAACATACAATCTTTGCAGTTTTAACTCGAGCATCTGGGCAGTGGAAATTACATTCAGGTAGTTTTACTACCCTATTTCTTAATTCACAACAGATACCAATGTCTTTTAACAACAGATCTATCTGCTCCTTCTCTGCTTATTTTACTGTATAGGCATATTAAGAGATTGTAAGCAAATAACTTGTTTTCCAATTCACCAAATATCTACATGCGGTCCGCTAGCCACTTGAACCTCTACACAGCCCTGTAAATAGGAACACAATCAAAGCAGTGCAGTCATACACAATAACACTAGCCTAGCTTTTGCAATGTGTGGTGGAACTTTGGAAGGAGCAGCCTATGGCATTGAAGGAAGAGATGTTTTTCTATTTTGGAAATATCAACAAGCTTTCACCAGAAAGACTTACTAAACTCGTAATATACCCATTATACCACATATATACCATTATCTCTTATGGTGCCTTCTAATGCTATTGGGTATTTTAGGGCTGCATTGTTCAGATATTTGCAAAGTTCTATGGAATCCCACGTAAGAATTTTTGGTAACAGCAATGCATTTTTGACTTTACCAAGGAAATTTAAATTATGCTGAATATTTCAGAAAATGTGCCCAAAGCACATGTGGTGACACAATATGCCCATAAGGTGTCGCCAGTAACCGTTTCTTTTCAATTGTCAGCAATGCTGAGAAGCATATAGGTTAAAAATAGACAGAAAATGTCTAACAAGGCTTTTATAGCTGCTGAGACAGTTTAGTGATAACCAGAATCGATGGTCTAGATACAGTGTGATAGTCTGAAGGAAACAGTTGGCCTTTTGATGGATGAACCTTATATATCCTTCTGTCAGTGCCTCGGCAAAGATAATGATTCAAAGAGAACCAGAGAAACTGTGGAAGAAAACCGATTTTTACAGGAGAGTATGCCCACCTAGCTAAAATTGACGTAGTAGGCCTACATAGACGTATATATATGCCTGTCAAACTACTACACAGCAAATTAGCAGAACTCACAATTTAGCATCGCTACAACTATTATAATTTTCAGTGTGTTATTGAGCCCGTTTTTGACATTTTCGACTAATAAGCCACACCAAACATGTCTTTGTTGGGCTATTTAGTCCTATTTATGACCCTAAAACATATCCTATGGCAATACATAGACTGCTCACTCTTTTTTTATTGTTCGTGTTCTTTCTCTGTTGTTTTTCTCCTCCTATAAAGCTTTTAACTATCTCTCCTTTCTCCCATTCTCAATCTCCCTGCTTTTAAATATTATGTGAAAAAAGTTACAATAAATGGCTGTAGACGCGCATCTGTGCTGTTAGTTGTTCTGATGAAATCTCTCCATCTCTCTCTCTCTCTCTCTCTCTCTCTCTCTCGTTTCCTCGTTGCTTGTTCGTTTGATGTTCATTCCATTCGGTGTGTGTGTATCGGTGTGTGCGCGCCCGAGTGACGATCGGTGCGCGGATGATGAGAGCGTGACCTCACCGCATTCTGCACAGCTGCGAGGAGAGAGAGAGAGAGATAGAGAGAGAGGGGGGGAGGAGGGAGGGAATGAGGGTCGGGCAAAACAGAGAAGGAGAGGAGAAACACAGATATATGATAAACAGAGGTAGACAGCGATATATTTATACAGATTAAAGATTGATATCCTTATAAAATAAAATAGATAAGCGATAGAGGGTCTGCTTAGCGCGCAGAGACTCTGGTTTTTAACGGGAGTCCGTTCTTCTTGCCCCCCCGGGTTCGCCTCCCAGAATGTTCTCTCTCCCCGGAAACACAACAGCGACGCGGCGTTCTTACCAAGACTAGCCCAGATGATCACTCTCTCCGCCGACATGGACGAGTCGTCGTCGCTGCTGGATCTGCTGGAGTGCTCGGTGTGTCTGGAGCGCCTGGACACCACGGCCAAGGTGCTGCCGTGCCAGCACACATTCTGCCGCCGCTGCCTGGAGAATATCGTAAGCTCCAGGAACGAGCTCCGTTGCCCGGAATGTCGCATCCTTGTGGACTGCGGGGTGGACGACCTCCCGGCCAACATCCTACTGGTCCGACTACTGGACGGCATCAAGCAACGGCCGCTACGGGGGAACGGACGCCAGTCCCTGATCGGGGGCTCGCTGCAGGGCTATGCCGCCGGGATCTCTGCATCGCCCCAGGGCAGCGGGGTCAGAGAACTGCCAGTAGCCACCAGGAACTCCCCCGTTAAGGTATGTTATGATGTTGTTGTTTTTTTACCACCCTTGTACTCGTTCAACGCAGACATGTCGTGGTAGGCTATTTAAAACATCTTCAAATCATTTTCAAATCATGAAATAGTAATTTGATGGTACGGGGTATGCCTAATTGAGAGGAAAAGGTGGGTTGGGTGGGGCAACAACTTGAATAACTTGGTAAGTCTTCCAGAAAGTTACTGTTGTATCTTATAAGTTTAGCCTACAAGGCATAGCGAAAGAGAGGAACCTGTTTGTTGTTTCTGTAGTGGATAATCTAATGTGCAAGTAGCCTATAGCATCGATGAGACGTTTCATAACGTTGACGCCTGGCATGAAATGTAGCCTACAATCTCAAAGGAAGAAAATGCAAGTGGGCTGTGGCTGGGATACGTTGCAAGGATATAGACAGAGGGTGACATGCTATTGTGAGCTGGGCTACGGAATTGTGTTTATTGAAGAAACTGCCGGAATTGCTCGACTTAATGGTGTTGTTGGTGATATAAAGGGAGGGGGGGGGGGCGGGGTCAGATTATATGGTTTTTATTAAATATGGTGCCTTAAATATAGACTGATCTTTTCCTGCCCAAAATTATATTTGCTTTCATCCCCCGTATATCAGTACAACGGAGACTTATTGCGCGTTCTGTCTCTGTTAAATAACTGGCCATTGATTGAACCGGAGAGCCGCTTAGCTGAGATGAAGTGCTGCGCTATAGTGAGCAGTCACACTCACACATGGAGAGGAATACTGACGTGCCCACCTAAAGTTAACGCTCCATTTCAATTAAGTCAAATACTGTGTCTCCAAAGGACAATCGTGTCAGGCATAAAAACATAATTTAACACACACCCTTTTCATCAATCCGTAACCACAGCGTTCTATAATGGAAGTCCCCTGAACGCAATTTCTTATGCAGAATATGTCCATGCACACACACGAAAGCGCACACACACGCACAAACACGTCAGTCTGTTTGTTTTAGGTCCCATTGTGAGAGTAAACTACTGTGAATGTAGCCTTTACACTTTCTGGCCCAACAAACAAACAAACACACACACACACACACACACACACACACACACACACACAAACCAGAGATTCTCCCTCCATCACATCCTCCTCCCATCCCACCCACTCTTGTCTCTTAAATTTTGCTTTCCTCTCCTCAGGGACCCACAGCTGGCTTTTGTGTGTGCGTGTGAGTGTGTGATGTGCGTGCATACGTGCGGGCGTGTGTGTGTGCATGTGCAAACATCTCCCCTACGCATCTGTCCTTAGGCGACACACAGACACACACTTTCCAACCCACACTCGTTTATGGAGTCAGGCAGGTCAGAGTGAGACGATCTTAAGCACATAGGTTTTAATCCAGTGTATAGCTGGTGTCTTTTATAGCCGAATGAATGTGAGAACCCGTGGGCCTGTGGGAACCCAAGAAGTGCTGAGTCAGCTACATGGCCAACGTCTGTCCTCTCTGCTTGGTTGCGTCTCTCCCATCTCCCACATGGGTTATTCACATGGGAGAAGAACTTGGAAATATCTTGCAAAAACTGCTCTTTATTTATTTTTTTTTAGCACGCAAAAATAAAGGGGCGTTTTTAGTACAGTGGTAATTAATCCCTTTGTTTCTGGTTGTGGCGTCAAAAAGAAATGAACTTTTATCAAAATGTTGTCTGTGCAGCTTTCTTGCCTCAAATATTATAGTGTACACACTTGTATTACACATCTGATTAGGTGCCTTTACATGTAATATACCAAATATATCAATTTCTCTTTTGTTTCTCCAAATATGTCTCAGATCACCTCTACAACACTGGTCAAATGCTGGAAACAGTTCATGCCATTTGAATCCTGTGAAAAGACATTGTAACAATGAGCAGCAAACCACTATTTTGTAACGTAAAGCCATCATGGAGTATTTTCACCCCCATTAGAGAATGACAATCACACCCTCTATCTGTGTATTGGAATACAAGCTCCTCTGTTCTTTGTTTTCATAGCCAGACTGGCTGTGGGTGCACATTAGTGCCTGTGTGTGTGTGTGTGTGTGTGTGTGTGGCCTACGGAGTATTTGTTTTGCTGAGATGCTGGTGTGCTTTCTGTGACATCTAGTGGCAGAAAGTCATATAGAACAGCTTTAACCCATCAGAAAAATATTTTCAAGATACATTAGAACCCAATGTTTAATATACTGTTGTGTTGACATATAAAGAGGTAAAGGAAGGTTCCGCATCATTTATGAGATTAGGCAGCAGTAGCGACAAAAGTTTATGTTGCCATGTATATGCAGCAATTGTTTTCAATATTTTATGAAGATGTTTGGCTATCTGATTCAGACAGATTTTAACGCACTTCCCTTTAATGTATATGAATTCTGCTATGCGCACAGCAGAAGTCTTTGTTTTACCTTGGACATACCTAGCGAGGAGCAGAGAGAGGAAACAACCTCGATGGTCTGACATCATCCCCGACTTTGATGTCTCACCCCTCACCTGTAGTTACCTGGTCGTTGCCGAGGCAACGCCCGAGGGACAGTGGCATCCGCTTTCATCTTTGCAACGAGGCGCAAGACGTCCTGCCTTGTCATCTGCATGGGTGTGGGTCCACCCCACTCTGGGCGTGGGCTCTTCTGGGAAATAGCCCGTTACAATCCCTGTACTGATCCTTTGTACCGGCACTCTTTGTACTCTGTTAGACATGCGCACGCACACACACACACACACGCACACACACGCACACACACACGCACTAAGACCGGATCGGATTTCCTCCTTGCAATGGAAATAAACGCATATTTATCAATTGCTTTATAATAGACAAATAATAGTATTAGACAAGTAGTAAACAAATAGTGTGTGTGTTTTATTTTTTATGCATATTCTTTTCCCTTTTTCCATAAAGATTTCCTATGTGTCTACTACAGCATTGAACAACATCTAGTATGTCTTCTCAAGTAACGTTGGCCTGGACATTGCTGTATTGTTTATTCGAAGATAAAAAATGAGACTGAAAATGATTATTACATTGCAATAAATCTTGGAGAAACGCTGATGTTCTGATTGAACCACCATTGCATTTTCTGCAAATTTACAAACACCATCATCATCATAGAGTCGAGCTTGGCAATGGGGCTCATGAGACAACACGGTTGTGACCGCAAACCCTCTTGTAGTGCTGTTAGTGTAGAATGACAAACTCTTTAAATGTTTCCCTGAGGCCGGGGGCCACAAAAACCAAACACCAAAGTAAAACATGTAATAATATAATAATAATATCAGTTTAAACTTAATAATCAGCATGTGTTTATTATGCAGTATGCACATGTGTGTGCGTGCGTGTGTGTGTGTGTGCGTGTGTGTGTGTCACATCGTCGTGCAGTGTTTTTCTCTTTCTCTGTGTACATGTCATCTCCTTAAATTGTGGTGTGTTTAACAAAAAGCCTAGTCTCCTTCAGTTTCCATGTCCCAGTCTCTCCAGAGGTCTTTGTGTCAGACATCTGTATAGGAGCTAAGGTGGCCAGCCACCTATTAAAATTTCATGGCAGTCTTTTATTTCTGTGGAGAGAAATACAGCCCTATAGGGACTGGGTTATCACTACTGCACCAGCAATCACCAGCTAAATGTTCACCTACACATACACACATGCACACACGCACACACGCACACGCACACATACACACACACTCTCACAGAAAGAGACACATGCACACACACACACATATATACTATTTACTGCTTACAATTTCATCTGACAGTGTGTACTGTTAACAATGTTAAGATGAAGCTCAAAAACAAATAATTTTGCTGCTGAATTCTGTTGTTACTAAAATTGATTTGATTTCGCACTAACACACAAACATGCACACACACACCAATACACACTCATAGCACACAAAGGAATACATGTCAACAACGCAGAGATTCATAAAAAAAGTGCGCGTGTGTGTGTAAATGGAAATGGTCGTGCACACGATGTGGCTTATGAGCGTGTAGCAGGATGCACACAAATTTGAACACACTCACGTGAGAGCAATTCATTACTAGCGCATATTTCTCATCCTGGTTGGTAAACACGCTCCCCTTCATTCGCTGGAGATTACACACTGACTTCATGCATAGTGCATGCAGCCGTATGTGTTTGCACTCACATGCACGCATGCACACACATACACACACGCCGGATCCTTTCCACCTAGCATGTTTCCTTTATGTGTGTGTGTGTGTGTGTGTGTTTGCGCGCGCACATTCTGTACATTACAGCCAGAGTGACAAAACATGAGGCAACCTGTTTGTAATCCTATTCACTTTCTTCTCCTTGGAACTTTTTAATACACACATGCATACTGTACACACACACACACACACACACACACACATACACACAAGACATTCCCGCTGGCCAGTAAATAAGTAATAAGGGGCCCTTTTGAGAATGAGTGGTGGAATAAGGCAAAGCAAAGAAACTAGCTTCTGCCAAGTCCAGGGGGGACATATGAGACTTGTATCTCTCTTCCAATGCTATCTCCTTTCTGTCTCTGTCATATACCTACCAATAGCTGTCTAGGGTTATGCATTACTTGTGCTGGCCCATATTTTTTATTTATATAATTTATTAGTTTTTTTCCTTCCCCATTGGTACTCTGCATGTCTTTCTGTAGCTATGTTTCTCTCTCTCTCTCTCTCTCTCTCTCTCTCATTGGCTCATTGTCATATATGAAATGGCCTCAGCTCAGTTATCTGTACTGTAATGTAATGAAGCTTCCTCTCCCCGTATCTAGAGAAGAGCAACCTACATATAGTGGCCTTGGGCTGTGCTTGCACATATGCATGCTAACTACTAAGGACTAGTTAAACGTCATGTGTTCCCTATAGAGATTCAAGAAAGATGTTTGAATTTTTATATTTTTTGTGTGTGCGTGCCTGCGTGTGCGTGCGTGCGTGTGTATATGTGTGCGTGTGTGTGTATGTATGTGTGTGTGCATGCACTGCCGTATTCTGTATGTAGGCTAGCTTTTTACTTGTTCTTTACTTGTTCTTTAGTTTGAAACCTTGACTGTTCTCTGGACTGAGAGGATAGGCCTTAAAATTTCACATCAGATTTTCAAATGTTAGTCTGACTGACAGGTATGCGAGTAGCATTGTTTACATATAGACCCTTGTTAGCCGTGGCACCAATAGCTATACATTCGAGAGATGTCATTCATTGGAGGATTTGTTTGCCTGTCACAGGGTGGTTGGCTCCCAGTGGCCTGTGCACAAAAGGCCCGCCCACTTTGCGGCCATGCAGGTTTTAAGGTGACAGGAATTATTTAGACAGACAGATCACACAGGAATGATGGAAGGGTCAGTTGAGACCAGATAAATATGTGTGTTTGTTTGGGTGCTTGTATGTGTGTGTGTGTGTGTGTAGGTGTGTGCGCACGCACGTTGTGCGGAGGTGGGTTTGATAATGAGCTTTAAAGCCAAAACATGGCTTATTCCCATGGGTTCATGGGTGGAATCCCATCAATCCAATCCCTGCCAACACACACTTACACACATAGACCCTGAATAGTTCAAGGGTTAACCCCCTCACACAGCTGTATTGTTGCTATGGAGATGTGCTTGGTAACAAAATGTGCACGCCACTTGTCTCGTCGACACATTTAAGGTGGGCTGAAATTCATTAGGACATTTGATAAAATATCCTCAGGTGGGGTGATATTTGCGACCAAGGCTCAATATCCAAAGGAAAGTCTTGAAAATTGTATTGTCTGTGATGTTTGACAAGGACATATGCATTGAATATTATTGTACTGTATGCTTGTCAAGTTGGTCTTTGTCTTTAAGTATGTTTTCACTTGTAAGGGTAGGTTACTTTTGCGGGGTTTACAAATGGATGAATTTAGTTTCTGAATGTTACTGTGCTCTGTGTTAACCTGTGATGTCAATACTGTGTGTTATTCAGAAATACAGTTGGATAGTCTGAATGTTAATGGTAGCACTGTAGCTCCTGGAGCAATGACATAAGTGTGCATGGCTGGTAATGGTGGAAATGGAACATTTTCCTCCAGGTGGGAAGGTTTACTAAAACACAACAGAGATTTACTAAAGCACAATGTTCCACCAGGTGACAGCGAGACAAGCATCTCACTTTGTGTGCTGGTGTGTGTGTGTGTGTGTGTTGATATATTCTGCCAACCCTCTCAATTTCCCTTCGCTGAAATGGGGAGATGTTGAAATGCTCGTGCCATCACTTTTGGACTTGGCAGTGGACAAACCCCCCCCCACACACGCACACACACACACCACCCACCCACACACACACAGTCCACCTCCAGCAGTATGTGGAAACATGGCAGTGAATACAGCTCTCTTTTCCATAGGCCTGCTGTTCATTCTCAAAACACTCCGGTTCAATTCATCACCAGGTACATTTATGGCCCTTTCTTAACCCCCCCCCCCCCCCAAATTCACACACACCACACACCCCCACCACACTCTCCCTTTATTCTCTTGTCTACCTCACATCAGACTGAAGCTGAATGAGAAGGTTGATACTATGATTTCATGTTTTAATCTGTGGTGGTAAATCTATTAACTTAGAATGCATTGTACTGGACAGCAACCAAGCTGGTAAATGACCAATTGTGTCTGCAGTGCAACTCTCTATAGACTTTGGTTATTGGGATTGTACCTCTGATAGCATTAATATGTCTGAGTTGGGAAAGAAAGGGCCAGGGTATGGGTGTCCGATATCCGCTAGCAAAATGAGTTCTGCTGCCGCAGAGAATTATCAGTGTCATCGTGTCACCATTATTTCACTGCGTGTTATTCTCGCTCCATTATTGTTCTCAGAGGATAGACGTGCATTTCTGTAAACAAAATTGTCCAGGGGCATGAAACAGAGGATATTATTTATTTTGGAAGGGGGGGGTTGGGGAGGGGTTTTTGGCATGTGTGCTAGAGGGGTCAGTGGCGAATGTGTCAGGGTTATTCCGGGACATGGTATAATTCCTAATGTCAATGCTATGATTAAACTGTGATCAGTTTTCCCTAGAACATTCTGTTGATTATGTCAAATCATCACTGGCCTTCTGCTAGGGCGTGTGTGTGTGTGTGTGTGTGTGTGTGTGTGTGTGCTTGTACAATCATTTTGAATTGGCTTGTATGTGTACATCTGTGCTTTATTACTGTGAGAAAAGTTAACATACTTACAGTTTATTAGTAGGATTCATGTTTAGGATTTACTGTAAGTAAGGCTGTGTGTGTGCGTGTGTGTCCGTGAGGGGTGTGTCGCGGTATCATGTTTAGATTCAGAGGGTGTGTGTGTGGAGAAAGTTGGAAGGAAGGCCCATTTGTTGAGAGATCATTACACCTGGCGGGAGCTTATGCAGCAACAGCATGCATTTGTGTGTGGATTGCATTTGTGTGTGTGAGCATGTGCATGCACAAGGGATCTGGCACTACTCAGGACAGTGATTATGTAAAGCAGAACCTCTGGCGAAACTTCTGTTTAGATTGAGAGAGAGAGAGAGAGAGAGAGAGAGAGAGAGAGAGAGAGAGAGAGAGAGGGTGGGGGGGTACAGTGGTACGATGAAAACACAACATAACAAATTGCATTTTAACACCCCCTTCCCTAAATCAGTTGATTATTTGTTTTGTTAGGAGGATTATTTATCCCCATGGGTTGCAGGTTTTGGTAATACAAAAGTTGTGGAAAGGACAGTTCCGGTAGAAACAGCCTTACTAATATACTAACTAGAGAGACAGTTCAGACAAAACTGTTACAATGGAGACGCTGAACAGAGAGTTGCACCAGGATTCTATATTATAAAAACAGCCATTTCCTTCCCCCAAACTCAAATATAAGATAACTCACTAAAGTAAAGTTTATAAGAGAAGGTAAAAAAAAAAAAAAACATCAAACAGGAACGCTGTTAGCACATCTCTGCCAGATGGGAGAAATCTGAATGTATGTAAAGTTTTTGAACCAGCTGTAAACATTAAATACATTTTTGCTGTAATGATCCCGAGGTTCCCTCTTTGTTTCATCCACACAGGTATTTCCAGACTCAAATAGAGTCATGTCCATTTTAACACAAGCTAAACTGTGTACTTTGTTGCCCTGGTTATAAGCTTTTGGCGGGCACCCCTTTAAAGATTATTTGAACTGGACAAACAAGAGTCAACGGAGAAACATGTCAACAGAAACCCAACGTCATGGTAACCTCTACTACGTCAATCTAGCCAAATGGCTAGTCAGTTTATCCTGGCATAGTATCAGCCTCTTCGGGTAATTAGCACTACGCCACATAAGTAACTGTGCTGAAAGTCTGATACATATACCCTTGTGTAAACTCTACACGGGACTCTCTGACTTTCGGGGGGTCGATATCCATTGGCTGTTGCATTGTCACTCGCAAGTATGTCTCTGTAATTTACGGTGCATTGATTTGAACATTTATTTTAATCAGTAACCATAGCCTACACATTGTACAGATTTACAGGACCAGTAAACAGCCAGAGTCCTGTTGTTTAGTTTTCCTCATTGCAAGTTTAACATCTGATTTGGTCGTTGAGTTATGTATTGATCGTTGTGCATGTCAATCTAACTACCTCACTTGTCAAGAAGGCGAGTACTGACGCAGTTAGCCAGAGCTGTGTCCCAGACGTTACGTAGTAAAGGCAAGCTCTGCGAGACTAATGCTAGCATTGCTATGAGGAATCATACTAGGGCATGGCCACTGATTGACAGATGCAGTATTAGCTAATTCATTTGTGAAACATATTATCTAGATGTCATAAGGACTCATTTACTGTATATTAAAGTGCTTGTGTGTAAGCCCTGCATTAAAACATATTCCAGTCCTCTAAATCTCTAAGGAGATCTTGCCACCGATCACTGTGAAAGCCATTAATTTGAGAGGAAAATTGAGAGAGCTACACAATATATCGCTTTAAAGGAAGTCCAAGGCATGCAAGTGTATGAATGACATGCTCACACGATCCCACGCTCACTCGTGCACATTGCCCATTGTTGCATTGTGTGTGTGTAAATTAAAAAGCCATTCTCCCCTCCTCTCCGGGAACCATCACCTTATCGTGGTGGAGAGGTTTGTGTGTCCCTATGATCCTGAGAGCTGTGTTGTCTG
>JAODTR010024082.1:0-23603 GCA_025399935.1 Amblyopsis rosae
ATATATTATAATATATGTTACTCTTATTTTGTATATATATATATATATATATATATATATATATATATATTATACTATATGTTACTCTTAGTATGTATATATATATTATTATACTATATGTTACTCAGTATATATTATACTATATATATATATATATATGATACTATATGTTACTATACTATATATATTATACTATATGTTACTCTTAGTATGTATTATAGTAGTATACTAGTATAATAGATGGTTGAATTATAATTTATAGCAAACCAAGAAGCTGTTTAATCTGCCAAAAAAAAAGAAGGGTTCTAGGGGCCGTAAAAGTTCCAGTATGTAAATTAAGGTTTTTCTGTTGAAGTTACAGAGAACCTTCTTGATACGGGTCTATCCCACGCCTATTGAGCATCTGTTCGTATAAGAACAGCGAGACTTAGACCTGTGGTTGGTCCTGTTGCTGCCCTGGGCCCAGGTTAAACCAGGCAGGTAGCACTTACAGTATGATCTCTACCAAAAAGGCACCTGAAAGACAAAAACAGAACGACACAAGCAGTGGCAGACAAAGTCAAGATGTCTTTTATCGTGACGTGGTTACAAGATAGTTTCACGCTGTTGAAAAGAACAACCTGATATCTGATCATGATGTTCTCTCTTTGGTTTCATTCTCCACTCAGAGAGCAAATTGCAGTGTTGACCCAATGCACGGTGGGACATCTGTTCAAAGCAGAACAGCAGACATTTTGATTAGCTGGTTCCAGCATAATCTGGTCTGATTTAGCAGAGCAACACAGGGCAGCTCCTTCTATTATTGCTCCTCAGCCTTATCCTTCTTATCCTGCATCAAACATGCAGCATCAAACTTGTCCCTGTGTTGACATAGTACCTGGCATGTAGTCTTATGCCCTTCATAAAGCATTCAACTTCATCTACACTGAAAAAGAACACTATACTGCCCATATTGTGGGCTCATTATGATTATGTACACACTAAATCAAAGACGTTCGTATACAGGTGATAGCTATTTAGAATTAGCAGAATTGCTTGCTACAACAAAAATATTACCATAGCATCACTCTAAATTTTTTTGCCATTTTTGCTGTGAAATGTTTACCATGTTGCAGCCATGTTGAGGTGACAATAGGTTTATTTACTGTACCTTGTCAAATGCAGGCCATAGACATACATTAGCGATTCACGTTTCATTTTCTCCTACATGTACACGAGTAGGAGGATGTGTGTCCTACTTCTGACTTTTGTGGAATCTGTGGGAATGCTGAGGGGAATTGTAGAGTCTAAAGGATCTCTATCCATTTGTATTCATGCGTGTTGCAGAGTTTAAGTCCCCATCCTCTGTCATTGTCTTTTTCAATCTCCCCTTTCCCATGATGCAACATGCATCGTGGGTATTCTCTCCGGCTTCTCATTGGTTTAAACTGACGCCAGCTTGCGGTGAAGTTGAGCCTCTTTGGGCTTGGGGCCATAAATGAACGTTGTGACGATGCCCAAAACCATTGCTATGTTTATCATGGTGATCCAGTAAGCTTTATGTTGACTAATCTCCCTGCTGTCAGGAGGGTTTCCTGAGGCATTTGCATGTCTATCATGCATTTGTATTCATGTTGGATTAGACTAAACATCTTGGGATGTCTCTTTCTCCTCCCTTTCTCTCTCCAGGCACTTCTAGTGGTGCGATGTGCACTCTTGTCATTCCTCATGTTCCTCCATGTAATAATGCCACATGTAGCCTACATTGGTTTGCTTTACAAACCATATATAACATAATATTGCTGATGTTCAAGATGCATCTAATATGTGTTTGTGCCTCTCTGCTGCCTGGCCCATCCCATAGTAGGCATACAGTCCGTCCAATACCCTTATTACCTCATGGTGTTACTGTAAGTGATGACGTCAAGCAGGCAGCGTCCATTTTGCACCCGATTCATTTTTAACATTGGGATGTTAACTAATCCGGAGAAGAGAAAGTTCAAGAAGGTTTTCTGAAAGGTCTTATACCTACTAATCTATGCTTTATCCATTTGTATTCATGTTGGACTGATCTAAGGTGTCTCGTTGTGTTCCTCTGTGTCACCCTCTCTCGCCACCACGCCCCATGATATACAGCACACACTCATTTGGAAGTTCTATACAGCAGCAAAGCAGTTTGTTAGCAGTAGAATGCAGAGCGTTCCCATTTAGATGCAACGAGAAAAAGTTCCGCAGGGGTTTTCTGAACGATCTGTGTGTCTTATCCTAATCCGCCCAATCTATTTGTATTCATGTGTGATTAAGATAATTAGCATGATGTATCTGCTTTTTATCCTGTTCTTTTCCTTACAAATGCTAACTTTTTCCTTCCTCTCTCTCTCTTCTTTTGGTGTTTGTTCCATCTGGCTGCATACAGATTGAACCAGTATCCCTGAATTGAATGAAATGTAAATGTAAGTATCCCGTAGGGGATATGGATGGTCCTCAACTAAAAATGTGGTCCAATGCCCCCTCTCCTTCCCACACACACACACCTTGCCAACCTGGAACATCTGATTGGTCTATCTTACTTCAGGGTTTAGGCTTAGGTTTTTGCCAATATATCTATTAAACTCACATGCATACCCTAAACGTACCAGTCTATTGTGTTTTCCTGTCCATTTCAATACTGTCCGAGACACAAATGCAAGCAATTCTCTCTCTCTCTCTCTCTCTCTCTCTCTCTCTCTCTCTCTCTCTCTCTCTCTCTCTCTCTCTCTGCTAAATGAACTGCGCACTTGAGATGGTAATGTGTGTGTGTAAGGAACAAATACAACAAGCTCTAAAACAGGGAAG
Source organism: Amblyopsis rosae (assembly GCA_025399935.1). Classification (NCBI taxonomy): domain Eukaryota; kingdom Metazoa; phylum Chordata; class Actinopteri; order Percopsiformes; family Amblyopsidae; genus Amblyopsis; species Amblyopsis rosae. The sequence continues at coordinate 2,815 of JAODTR010024082.1, forward strand.
ACAAGATGAAAAAGATAAGTTGCTCATTCTACACAAGACTTTGTGCATCCTGCAGTGTACCAGCACTTAGAGAGAGTGAGGGATGGTGTGTGTCTCTGACAGTATTGACACTTCCACACTTGTCTCTCTGCATATGTCCGTGGGTGAATCTATTTCTACATCTCAACAGACAATGGCCCCGTACTATATAGAAACATATATTTGAAAATGTGCAGGGTAGCACAGAAAACGGATGGGTTAAAATATCACTGGGTATTTTGGAGCAGATGCAGTGAAAGAGAGTGGGTATGCTAAAGACAGCAGTATAACAGCACTACAGGCAGAAAAGGGGTTGGAGAGAGAGACAGAGGCAGCCCTGGGGTATTTCTGCTGACACACCGAATGACCACATGTGAGAAAGAAGATTGAATTCTACTGAATGGCCTCTCCCCTGCAATTCACTCCCAGCCTTGGGTCAACTGTAAAAGGAGCCCAGGCATAAAATATCTGGAAATTGATTTGCATTCAGTGAAACAGAAGCTCCTTATCATCTAAGTTTCTCACAGGGCAGCACAGGTGACAGCTTTAACAGGGGACACGGAGGCAGTGCGGAAAGAAACTACATTTAGGAATTCTTAGCGGGTATCTGGGGTTTTAAGCACATGGGGATGAGATGAAAGTTTCTTTTGATGCAGTGTATTTGTAGGACATCTCCATCTACAGGTCTTGTTACGCTGACCCTGCTTAACACTAGAAAGGCAAGTGTGAAGGATATTATGTAATATTATGGTTTTTCCGTTAAATGGATTTTTATCAAAAGGTTATTGTCAACATAATATTATCCTACTGTGTATAATAATAGCATCTACGTTATGATATCTCTGTAGTGACAGAAATAACCATGGTGACGTCTATTCATGGAGCCCAGTCAGGCTACCTTTCTTATAGCTGTCTGACCAATCAATCAAAGCTATATTTATATAATCATACTGGCTATATGTTTGCATCTGCATTCCAAACACACACTCTAATCACTACATTGGCTAATTTCACTGATTAACCTTTAACCAAGGAGGAGTAAAATATTTATATGTTCACATAATGAACACACATCTGTGTGTGTGTATATATATATATATATATATATATATTCACACACACACACGTGTGATTATATGTTTTCACATAAGAACATCTAAAATAGATGTCCACATTATGTAAAGATTTGTACAGTATGTCTAATGTCTAGTCACTGGTGATGCGTTTGGTGCAATCAGATATCAATAAAATAATACCTGCATGAATTAAAACTTACATTCTAAATTCATGAAATATTGCCATGGAAATATGTCTAGGCTCATTGTTAAGTTGAATTCACTGTTTTCTTCAGGTATTGACACTGTTATTGCTTATGTTTTTAAACTTTATAGCCTTCTTACCACAATATAGGCCCTCACAGTATTTTGTTTTGTTTTTTCCCTACAATTACATGTTATGATTTCCTAGAAATTTACAAAGCTGATTGATGTATCTGCTGGAGGGATGTACTGTATTGTCTCTTAAGTTTGGTACACAATGAAACCTATGTATATTTCATATCATTTCAAGATGATCTCGGTCCTGCCTTTGATGGGGCCCCCAAGTTAAGATGATCAGGCCATCTGCCCTTCAGCCAATCTCAGACACATGACCAAACCTTTTCACTCTGAGAAAAGGTCAAAGGTCAGAAATAAAGCACTTTGATCTCACCCACAACCATTCATGATTTAACCTGCATGCATCATTTTATTGATTCTATTTTCTACTTAAAAGGTATAGTCAGCTAATTTCAAGATAATTTGTAAGTTAATACACATTTTGTCAAATTCACCAAATATCTCCTCACATTTCACTATCTTGCCTTTCTTTGAGCGTGTTGACAAAATAATCTTCAGAATGTGTTTCATTGTGTGTATTGTAAGAACGCGTTCTCGAAAATGACTGTATTTAGATAAACTATTTAAATATATTAATAGTGTAATAGATACACTTTTCTAATTAACATGTTTAAATTGTTGATAACCTCCTGTCTCATATTCAAATACAAACATTCATTCCATGACTATTTACCAGCATCTAAAAGTAAGTCTTATACATGGATATCTGAAACTATACACACTGTCACACACACACACACACACACACACACACACACACACACACACACACACACACACACACACACTTACAGAGGAGGGCAGGCCATTTGGTGGTGTCTTGCACTGGAATGCAGTCCCCAGGTAACTTTGTAGGTAATCAGTCAGCCACTACAGTATCTGATTAAAACCACCAACCAACCAATCAGAGGACTGTATGGTCATTCCTTCTTTTCTCCATGCTTCATTAAATATCTAGTTGCCTCTATTGTGAGAATGAGTTGTGGGCAATTCTTTATCTGTGGATAATGATTAAGACATGACCACCATTTGAGAGTATTTATTGTGTAAACCTTGTAATGCCAATTATTTATTTTGTAATTAATTTGACTGCATGATAAATTTGCCTTGATTTTGCAGCAAAAAAGAACCATGAAGAATTCCAGATGATCAACAATGGCCTTTGTCATACTTTTATAGGAGCCATTATTTGTTTCTAACTCTTTTTGTGTGATTGTGCTGGAGGAATGTGAGTGGCCCTCTACAAGAAAATAGGAGTATAAACAACAGTATAAAAGGAAAGGTACATGTGTCCAGAAGATTGACTGAGAGCAGACATTTTTTTTAACTGTGTTTCAAATGTACCAGTTGTTTTAATTGCATGCTGAAATGTTAAAGCCTTGTACTGTAATAAACCAAAACATTGTTATCAAGTTATAAAAATGTGATGCTTTAAAAACTGTATTAGTCACATGCCCATTCACTCAAACAAAGCAGGCAAACATGGAAGAATTGAGGATAAACAATTAATATTGTATAGTAAAACTATGACACCACACTACTGTAAACTTTTTACACTCACTCATGTTACAGAGGCTACCCCCAGAGTCATACATCCCAACTGTCAATGAACATTGCTCACAGCTGTAGGTGAGAGGTAGAGAATATGTGGGCATGAGGAGATGTAGAGGAAAGCAAGCTATTCAGCACGGTGGGATACATTTTTGTAAGGCTGGTTTCAACCACAAGAGCAATTACATAATGACTTAATTTATATCAAGAACACACATACTATCCTCCTTATCAGAGCATGAGTGCGCAAAAACAAACTTTCACACTTTCAATAAATTAACTGCTCATGTCCTGATATCTGAGAAGTGTGAGCTCAGCAGGGCATTGCAGGTTACAAATGTTGGCCGATAACACTTTGTTTTAAGCAGACAAAAGAGAGAAAGAATTCCATGTTGGTTTTTCGTAATATAAAAGTGATTGAATATGTTTCTGCCCATGAGTGCTTGTTTATTTTGATTGGTAGACAAATGATTGTTGTTTTAGGAAACACGTTATGGCTAGGCTTCCTAGAGGATTTCATGTCTTTGCAATCAGTTTTTTCTCCGTCTGTTGTTATTATTCTTCACTTCTTTTCCCCTGCCTTTTTTATCACTAGTTCTCATTTTGTATAAATATATCTCTCTCGCCTCTCTCTATATCTCTCTATACCCATCTTCGCTCTTTTCCCACAGTAATCTCCCCTGGAGTGTTTTCTGTTTCTCTGTGCTCACATTGAATTCTCAGGGCTATAATGGAGCCGGGCTGCCTCATGAATGTAAGCGTGTCAATGTAAATGTACAACTGCCTTGACTATCTGTGCTTGTGCATGCAGATACTGTCTGAAATAAATTATTGCGTATACATGGGCAGTACAGCACCATTTTCCCAGTATCCTGGACGTGATACCGAAGACAGGTAACCATTCACAATTCACAAACCTCTAAATAGGGAAAATCTTAATTCAGTCTTTAAAGATCTCAAAAACCATCACATTTGATTAGAGTTTAATTGTCTGAATAAACAGTTAATACAACCATAATTCTTAAAAGGTTAATGGAATAAGTAGGAACCTGATAAACATCTTCAGTGCTTAGTAATATAGTAGTAATATAGTGTATCTAAATGGAATATGATGTTGTACAGTGACACACACTCGATATGGAGCAGGTTGCAGTTCACATATTTAAAAAATTAGATTTCACAAGGTAAAACATCAAATACTGTGTTTCCAACATGGTACATAGTAAATATATACCAATATATAATGAATTGTCCATTCTCCTTGTCACTACAGTATTCTGTCTTTTCTGCTCCCGATAACAAGGAAGGAGGCACGGCAAAATAAGGACAGGAGAAGGTAGGAGGTATGTAGGAGAGGAGCAGATGCCAGGAGAAGGTAGGAGGTACGAAATGAAAAGTGTGTGGAGCGGAAGAGTACACACACACACATAATATATTGTGACACATAACGTGTCACAATACCCGGCACATATGTACAGGTTCACATGAGCATATACATTTAAAAACATTCACAGATATGCACGCACGCACACACACACACACGCGCACACACACACACACACACACACACACACACACACACACACACTACAAAACATAAATAAAGATATAGAAATATATGGAGAAAGATAACTAGCAATAGATCTTTCAGATGAGCTGTCCTCCTGTGCTTCAGGGTCCATATTATACCCAGTACATTGTAATTTATATACGGAACATGCAGTAATACTTTATTGAACCCCAAGATGGAATTAAGTTGTTACAGCAGCAGAGTCAACAGTAGTGCAAATAAAACAACACATATCCAAAGTGAAACACAGTAACAAGATTTTAATAGTTACTATAGTATTTCTTTCTGACCAGACACAACGTTAATTAATATGAATTATAGACTTTCATGTAAAACCAGAAAAGCTTATTGTACTTATATGTGGAGTGTACCCTGATGCACTGAAAGAGAATAACCACAAGGACAGAGGCCTGATTAGGAAAGGTCACAGGGTCGTCCCACCGGTGTTTCTAACAAGGCACACCATCAATCACCATACTACATGAAATGCAAGTGTGCACCACAGTCCAGGTGAATCATGTCCCTGGTATCCAATCCATGCAGGTCAATTCATAGAGCGACCCATGTATCACTCTGAATGGAGACAATGTCACCCTCAGAGAGAATTATACCCTTTACCCACACATATGTACAGCCTTGGTTCATGCATTCAAAGGGAGAAAGACACATTTCACAAATAAAATCAACAGAACTTAAAATAGGACATGAATGATTCTCCAACTCATTCACACTTAATGATTTATTTATTTTGCTGTAACAGATGTAGTCAAATCAACGGCTGATAAAAGCCTGTATCAATACACATTGCCAAACCCTGTACAATTTACTTGACAGTACTCGGCATTTCTTAGTTGGAGAATCAATTGTGCTATCCATTTCTCCCCAATGTCCTCCTTTCAACTTCTCCAATATGTCCGCCTCATATCTCCCCTCTCTCTCTGTCCTCCTCAGATCCCCTCTCTGGTGGAAGCATATAGACTAGCCTATCACAGATCACTAGGGAAAACAACAGAGTTTCAACACTCCCACGAATGGGCCTCACTAAGCTCTTAGAACAACACAAACTTTGTCTGTGGAGCTTTGTTTCTTTATTTCTTATCTTCCTAAACACAGATTCTCTTGTCTGAACAAGCTTGTGGATTTGTCTGGGAAACTTGAAAACTCAAGGACACGATTTAAATGGCGAAAGACAGAATTCTTGATGTTCTTTTTTAACACTTAAGTTGCCATTTGCAACTTAAACCAATGTTGTGGTTCTAAAGTTCATTTAATTCTTTGTGTACATATTTCTATGTACATCAAGTGCAGTCTCTATGCATTCACCCAGTACGTTAAGTAATGTGCCCACTCAACACATCAGATCCCACATGTCCTGGGGCCAGCTGTTCAAAATATGTAATCTGGATCAAAAGGATCCTGATTTGGAAATACCAAGTTTTGCTATCCGGGATCAGGTAATCCATTTTTTTTTTATACTGGTTTGTCAAAGCAACATGGGATTGGATCACCCTCATCCAGATTCAGTCTTTTTAAAATGATAAATCCGGATTAACAGTGCTCTAATGGGACTACATATAGTCGGCTATCACAGTGCAGTCTATGTAAAGAACAGGTGGAATCGCCAGTGGTCATATTAAATGTTCTCATTTGAAGAGACAGCAGAGGCAACAGCAGAACATAATATATGTCTCATTTTATGTCCAGTTTATTATATTATAGGGGTGAATTAGGTCAAATAAAATGTACATGTAAATAAATGTACTTTGATATTGACAGCTGTTTTGGTTTATGTCTATTTGATCTACTTTATCACTTGCTAAACGAAGTCAATCATACATTGAAAACACATTGCCGAGTGTAGGACAGTTTTCTGTGGTCTGCATCACTTTTTGTGTGTTTCCAATTACAAAGCTAGGGCTGTGTAGAAACACCAGATTCTTTCATCATACATACAGTAGAGAATGGGAATGTTGGACTATTCGCTGAATTTGACAAGTGTATTATCTTAAAATTGCTAATTGAGCTACCTTTGAATCATGTTACAAAATATTAAATCATATACAGGAGTATCACATTATGTACATGTATTACATTAGTACATTTTGTTCCTGAAATCCAACTTGAATCCTCAGCTGAGATCAAAATAATCTTGTTTGCATCACATGTATCCCAAACGTACTAAAACATTTTGAATAACACAAACTGAAGGTTTGATCCAGCTCAAAACCAATATTGGATTACTTGATTACTTGAATTTTTTGTTGTTGTTTTGAACAAATCATTCTCAAGACTTGATTCAATCCAATATTTGAAATCCGCTCAGATTACTTTTGAACAACTGGCCCCTGGATATTACGCCTATTTAGGCCTGTAGCCTATAATATAATAATAATAATACACTTTTTATAGAATCATCTAAGTTTGTGTGTACATTATACTGGTTTTATTGAATAACTAAAACCTCAGGTTGCTTTTAGCAACAGAGATTCTGTAAGAAGCGTGACCTTTGGAAGCAATACCCCACAAATAAATTAAGATTTTTTACATAAGGCCACTGCTGTAACTTGGCAATATCAAAATGTTTCATGTTGAAACTGCAATTCCGATATCAGTGCTGTTTGACTTTAATGTCAGAATAATACAGTATATAATAACATTTTGCTTTTACAGAATAGAGAACTTGACAAGAAGAGATTCTAAAACTTATATTGCATGTTTATGATTTGACCTTATATTGAATGCCAACTTTGTCAATATACGATTTCTCAGCAGGGAATCCGTACCAAGTTCACACGCAGTAGTGTGTCAAAGGTCGTATGCAGGTGTGTAAGTAACTGCACTATATATTTCAGGCATACAATGACATTTAGACACCAGCTTGTGTTTCATGGTCAGATAGTTTTTCAAATGAAGGGGTGTGTGTGCACACACATGCACCAAGAGAAACACACACCCCACACCCTACTTAAACAAGCAAGGCAGCCAACCAATCTACCAGGAAGTGTAAGTTAGTATATGCCCTGCCTAGGCACATATGGTGGCTGAGGAGAAACAGAAAAATATTGAAACGGCTAAACTAACAGGATAGACGAGTTACTATCCACTGTTTAAGTGGGTAGTGTATGGAGGGCTCAGTTTAGTGGACATTATTGATGAAGTTGGGAGACAGATGAGCAAAACAGCTGATCGATGGCGTTAATTTGTTACATTAAAAGGGTGGTTCTGAATATTTGACAACCCTCTTTTGTAATTGACCAATGGTCAATGCAACAGCTTGCGTTTCTATTGCGCTCCCCCATTTTAAGCAAGTAAATGGGGAATAAATTGATACACCTCCAAAGCAACATCAATGTTTAGAAATAATAATTTCACAATGCCATGGAGATCTATGCCAGGTTAAAGTAAGGTCATTATATACTTACAGCTTGGATTACATTTGGTACAACCAGCAAGAATGGATATATTGAAATGTATCAAAAATCTATACAAATATGTACAAACTATCCCTTAATTCACTCTCTCTCAATAAGACACTTAAGGTTCACCCTCTTTGCTTTTCGCCACACACTACGACTCTCCGGTCTCTCAGACCTCTACATCTCTGTTGTGCTGTCTCTCTATCCACTGTCTATCCATCGCCGCCCCTCCCCCCCCACCCCGCCCTTCCTCCTCTAGCAGGCCTATCTCAGAGTCCTGTGAAGCAAGACCAGCCCCTAAATGGGAACAGTGATCACGCCGGGCTCTTCCAGCAGAGACCCTTCCTCAGCTCATTAGGCCCACAGCAGATGCCTGCTTACCTGCCTGGGATCCGAGAGGATTTGGTGAAAGAGGGGCGAGATGGAGGGGTGGAGGGCTGGAGGGGACGTGTGCAACACAAAAGACACTCGGGGGAGAGAGAACGTGGCAATGGGAGACAGGACGGAGTAATGTGGGGAGTGGACAGGAGTCGGTTGGAACTGTGCGACAAGAGAAACGACTGTTAGCGACAGGAGGGATGAGGAGCGAGAGGAGGATAAAATGTCCCTAATGATACATGTGCAGTGACGGAAAAATACATGGAATATGTGGAAGTCTGCGCGATGAGCGATTGAAACGCGATAGAACCCACAGAACTTTCAGGGAAATGACGCAGACCTTAGCTTTCCTCACTTTTCTCATATTCCCATCCCTTTCTACTCCTGCACCTCAGATCCTTGCTTCAGTATCACTGTTGTACCAAAGGATAACCAACAAATCACTGATTATAGTTCTAGTTCATTTAGCTAGTTAGTCAACTCTGTTACTTTTGTACAGTATATGTTACCTATTGGTATCCGATGCTTGTAATACCTTTTAATCTTTTATATCTTATATTATTAAGTTAATACTTTATATAACTAAATCACTCAAAGTTATTCTCACATACGATCCATCACATGGAGGCTTAAGGACACTTTTGCATAACATTGAACCAATGAGATTGTGTTGTCACACGTTAAGCCGCTGTGGTCTATTTGAACCCACTGTCTCGGTGACACGTGTCACTGGGCCTGGCAGGTTGCCTGTGGGACAGCTGCAGTCTCACCAGTGGTTCTACCTATGTGCCATGGAGACAGTGGAGTCTGTCGATGTATGCCTCAACCAATCACTTCACAAGCTGATTTGACTGATTAGCTACATCTTCAACCAGGCAGGGAGGATCACATTAGCGAGATCAGCTGGTGTAGTGATTGGCTGGAATGTAATTCTGAACGCTATTCCGTCTCAGTTGGACTTGGCTGACAAACAAATGCAATTGTTTTTTGTTGGTGCCTACACAGTAGTGTGGCACAGTTGGTTAGTGTAACTGGATCCTTACTTAAACACTCCCTAAAGCCCAGCTTTTCCCATCTCACTGAATGCTTGAAATGCATCTTCGGTTATGGGGGGAGTAGAGACAATTGTGAGACAGGGTAGTAACACTGATTTCAAATGAGACTTATGGACACTTTAAAGGAGTGAGCTTTCAATTGAAAATACAATATCTTACACAAACTAGCAAATTGACAAAAGATGAATCTAGAGCAGGGATGGTTTGTTCCTTAGGGCGATTGGGTGACACACTGCCAAAGGGAGAAAGAGAAATGAGGGAATTTCAAACTTTTCCAGTGTACACTACGGTAGCTTATTGTCCCGCCTCTAAATATCTTAATCCAATCAGCGTCCAAAGTTCCGTGGAGTATGTATAGCCTCCAGACCCTTTTTGGGCAATTTCAATATGGCAGAAAATCACCCTGACCACTCTCAGATGTTCGCATCAACATATTGTTTTCAAAAAATGCAGGCTCTTCAATGCTATGGCTTCCGGGAGGGCTGGCTCTAACGTGTTTACGTACAGTATACAAACCGTTTGTAGGTATCTGTCAACATGACCTAGAATGGTTCGTCATCGCACATTATGGATTGTGTCTCATCCATGCTGTCTGCATGACTTGCGAGGTAAGTAATATCATAATATCAATAATGAAATGAATTGATAGGATAATCTAGTGTGTATGCAATTGTACTTTTCCATAACCATTTTTAACAATATCTTAACAGAAGCCAAACATCAATGTTTTGCATTCATGTGCACCTAAAATAACATGACAACTGAATCAGACTATTATGAATTCATTTATTGTCATTATCAATCTAAAGTGTGTTTTGTAGCCCTAATTTTTATTTATTTGATTAATTAAATCGTAAAGCAGACATCTCTGCTTGTTTAGTTTAGCCTAGATGTTGCCATCTAGGAGGTAGGCTAGTGGTATGTGACTAGTGGGCTGACAAGAAAAACGAATGCATACAAATGTATGTTTATTGGCTTCACACCATGCACATGCCACAGTTATGACAGGCCAAAGATGGCTGCTGTTTGAACAGGTCTTTTTAGCTGTTTTGTAACATGCTATAACACATATCACTGAGTTAAAATGTTTATATGAATTTATTTAAAAATTTGCTTTTTTTGTTATTAGCCAATTATTTCAAGAGGACAAATTCCTTGGCAATAAATAAATATCAAGATTTATTTCAATTGCATTCACCCCTAATGAAAGCATTTGTTTACTCTAGGAATTGATTAATTAGACAATTCCCCCCAACAGAAGTCAAAATTACTTCAGACATGGGGTGATTATTCTGCTAAAGGTTTTGTCAGTTCTCTCTCTCTCTCTCACATTCTAATTTACACACGTTCCTCTTCCACCTCTTTGCCTAGTTTATGTTCAAGGCCACATGTGTTTCCTGTCTCATTTCACATTCATTGTTAGCACCTGGCGTTAGTTGTGTCCATCTGTGTCCATAAGCCAGTGACCAAGACCAGCCAGCCTATCTTGTCCAGTGCACCTGGGCACCAATTCCAGAATGTTCTCAAGCCTCACCACATTGCCATTATTGGCTCCCGTGGGAAAAGCCGTATTGGTAGGTGAACAAAAAGGTGATTGGTTAGAGGAGATTATGAGGGATTGATTGGCTGCAGTTGGCGCTGAAGGAGCGCAAGAGACAGACATTGATTGGTTGGAAACTCAAAGGAAGGAAAGAGAGCGGGGCAAAAAGGAGAGACGACATGGTAATGAATGCCTATAGGGTTACGAAGATGTACAGAGATAAGCAGAGAGAGGTGTGTAATGAAAGAGTACATGTTATTTCTGTTTTGTTTGTGAGCTATTGTAATAAAAGGGGCTAGGCTATTATGTCATGTGAGGCGAGCCATTTATTGTAGACTGGCTGACACACAGAGACAAAGAGATAGACTAATAAGGACCCAAATGAAATTGCTCCCTTGACCTTGCCTTGGGAATGTGTGGCCCCTCCATTGTGTCGAGGGTCAGGTGCTGTACGCCCACCTCCCATGGGTCTGTGTGAACTAAGTGGGCCGGGGTCAAAGTTCAAACAACAAGCCAGATTACAAAAGCTCAACCGCTGGTTAACACAGTTGGCCCCTAGGAGCGGGGGGGCCAAAATAAGTGTAGTGGGGTGTTTTTTTTTGCTTTTGAGTAAGCAATTCATGTTTTGGGTAACTCCCCCTTCCAGTGAGTTAGTAGATGTAGCGTAGTGTTAAAATGTTGCTGTTTCTCAAAGCCTGTCCTTGCTACCTCATGTTTCTTTGTCCTTCAAACAAAGCTGTTCTATTTATGTTAGTATGTGTTGTGTCTAACGTCACGTCTAAATTTTTTTTATTATCTTTGTGTGACTTTTCTATTGGTTCACTGCTCTTTGGTCAAGGCCGTTGATCTTGAAAAAGCTAAAAATGACCTCCTCCTCCCCCCCCTCCCCGCACACACTTTGTTTGTTTGTTTGTTTTGGAGTTGTTGTTGTTTTAAGAAGCGTTCATTTTGAGCTTGTATCCGTGGCCGGGGTGCCATTGTATAATAAAATGAAATGATTCCCTTAATCATTGCTCTTTCTCCCTTGCTCTTCTTTATTCACTTTGTGTCTTTATCTCCCCACTACCACGCCAGCTCTTCCATTTTCCCCATTCTTTTTGAAGTCATTACAGGTTCCTGGGACAGTTTTATGACATTTATTCTGTTCACCGGCTTCCTCTCTCCCATCGTTCTCCTTTCTCCCGACATTCCTCTCTCTTTCTGGTAATTACCCTTGCTGTCTTATCAGTCGACACCCTTCAAACCGCCGGTTCACCATCATGAATCAAGCATCCTCTCCTTCATTGCCACACTCTCCTCTTGCCGTATCAGCCAAACAATTAACCGACTAGCCCGCTCTAATTATGCATTGGGAAAAGACACATTCATGGCGCCGCCTATTGCCTTTGTGCAGACATGTTCGGGGCCCACTCAACCCCCCGTGTTTCTAGTGGATGCATGTTCACACAGATGTAGTACTGCTTGACTGAAGACTCTCTCACTGGGGATTTCAAGAAAGAAAAGGCTTTTTTTCTCATCTGAACGCTACCTGCTTTTGGTTATGATACCGGATGCTGCATAATGATGTATGTGATGCTGGAAAATGTAAACAGTTTGGAAACACCTGTTATAACTAAAGACATCACTGTTCTGTTGGCACATGTGTGGACAATATATATGTCAGTATACAGTACAGTGCTATCTCTTTCTTGCTCTCTACAGTATACACACAGTATATGTGTGTATGCATATACATAATATTTGATGCAACAAGATTTAATCTCAAACAATTCTATAAGTAACATTTTTACGCAGACAAACCATCAGATGCCCTCCAACATGTGAGCAGCTAGTGATTATTTGAAATCTCACCACTGTAAATGTTTAGCAAACCAAAATAGCAAACATCTATGCAGAAATGTAGGCTATTTACCAAAGTGAAGGTTATGAATAATTTGTATATTTGCACAGTTTAAACCTAGTCTGCCTGTTTTTTTTTGCTGAGATTATAGTCTGGAAACCCTGTTCACTCAGCAACACTTGTGGACCAATTAGCATCCGAAAATTTAGTTATATGTGCGATGACGTTGAATTCAAGTATTTGTTTTGAACAATAGCAGCAGTGATAGAGCTAGTTAAAGTGATTCGAACAGTAGCAATACCATCTACACCAAAATGAAGTTCTACACACATTAGGATGCAGTATTGCAAACAATCCCCAATGAATCGTGTACAGATTCACGAAGTGAATTATTTTAGGTATGATTATACCAGGCTAGTTTAAATCAAGATTTGAAACAAAATAATACAGCTAAATATAATAAATAGAAATAGTATTTACCCTCTTAAAGCATATAGGTAAAGAAAAAATAATATTTACTTAAAGTCAAATATATATTATTTCCCTACCATGACGCACATTATTGTATTAACATTCCCAAAACATTACGACAAGGATTTGCGCCAAAAAGTGCATGCATCTAACCTTCAGAGTGAACTAGCTAGGCTTTGTGATGGATGACTTTAATACAAACGATGCAATAAAGCAGAACCAAATACAAAATTAGCCATAATGGCATTGCGTGTTATTGGAATTCATTATTGCTGTGTCCAAAGTGCCAGACACATATAATGTAATTGTTTTTCCGAGGTTACAACTGTCCAAAATAATTGTGTTTTTTAAGGTGACCAGCACGTAACAGTTACTAACTAGACTACTTCTCTGTAGTAACATTACTGTTATCATTATTAAAGTTGCTCTACCATATTTTAAGCATTAATATATCAGCAAATAACTCCAGTATTTTCTATGCATATACAGTATATAGTGGAGTAATTTTGTCCTGAGCAGGGAATGACACTACATTCCTGTATGTTGTGAGGTAATCCAAGATCCTCTGTTTTTTGTTTTCATAGCTGGCCATTGCACATGACCATATCCATAAACAGTAGTGACTCACTCACTCACACAAACCTTTTTTACTCTACAAGGGCAACGTGAAGGAAGCAATTGGGTGTGGAAGAAGATACTTTTTCGTAATTATTTTTCTGCGCCATGTGTCGACATGGAAAATATTACCCACATGAACAGAAGCAATCAGTACCCTCCTCAAGGTGTCGGATACACTTATTACGTCGCGCCAAGGCTGATTTGAAATGCATAATCCCTCTCCCTCACACATTGCTGAGTCTCCGTTTATTAATTTTCCCCAATAACGGCATGAATATCATTAAAATGTCACCGCGATAGGTTGCGAAGTAAAGCAGAAATCCCAGAACTACTTTGGGTCTATGTTTATTTTTTTTTACTACATTTGATATTTGTAGGGAGACGAGTTGATTGGCTGCTGTGGTGATTGCACGGTTGAGTAAAATGGGAAATTGAACGTGATGGAAATGCAAGGGCAGTATTTTAGTCACTCTAAGCACACAACAGGATTTCACTACCTTTTATTTGCCAGTCATTGTTATTTTATGTGGACCCAAGGAACAACAGCGGATATCACGGTTGCAGCTAATAGGGATACCAAATAAACAAACATTAAAAAAGGAAGCATGTCTCTATCTTTGTCTTTAAACGTGAGGTGTAATGTGACTCAATAACATTAGCATTAACACTCCTCTTATGCATCTGACTTAATCAAACTAAGGTTTGATAGATGTATACTGTAGGTTGATAGTTGGTCAAGTACTCATTTATTATAATTACTGTTTACTATAATAAATAATGAATTTGGAATATCCAAATGGTCCTTAAAATCTATGTTGAAATAGTTATTGCTGTTGATCTTTGGTCACACCAGAAGTGGCTGAGAATGTTTTGTTTTGGTTTTGGAAGATTAAACCGTCTCACTCACACTATAATGTAATGGCAATAGGTGTCTTAACTAATACATGCTTCTCATAACCTTAGTCAATTAATCGTTGACCGATCGTTGATCGTAGACCGGTTTATGAATATTGCACCAATCCATAGAATTATTGCATCAAACAAAGACACATTTCACGCTTTCAAACCTTGATTTGACACATGAAACAAACTGAGTGTAGAGAAACATTTAATTTGAGTGAGGAGTTAAACCACTTAATCTAGAAATTGGAACCTTTTTTGCCATTATAATATATGATGAATTATTAGGTGTTCACTTCCTAATTAATTATGTGTATACAATCTACAATCTTGTAACTGTTGCAAAAGCTGTCGTTCCTCAATTTGGCATTTAGTTTATTCAATTCCAAAGCAGGCGTTTGGTTGGTTGGCTTTATTGAGAGGTTTTCTGCATGTCCGTCCTGAACACATGCTCCTCAGTGATAAGAGCCAGGCCAATCCCTTAAAATCGTTTCTCTGTTGTTTAATCTTAAATAATCCTTTCCTTGAGAGTTGTCCTAAGCTTTGTCTTGTCCATTATACCTTTTTTGGCAGTAAGATTCCAATGTGTCATTGTAGAATCAGTATATGATACCTTATTGACACATAACACAAAGCTGTGTATTATTTTAAATAGTGAAATATACATTTTTAGCACATTTTAGTAATTGTACATAATTTGTAAAGAAACTCTACCAGTATTGTTTCCTTGGGAATCAGATTGAAAAACATTATGTAAACTATGTACTTTATCATTATCACTCTCTGTAGTAAAAGAAACAGCCACAAGTCACTTTTGAAAACAATTCTAATCAAATTACCTGGTGAATGAATTTGTTTGTGGCCAGGTCACATACATAATACCGCAATACTCTGTTTGCAATGAATTTCCTTTCCTTGAGCTATGTTTAGTTGCACTGTGTTATATGGAGGAATCTTACCTATTCATAAATCTTATATGGCAGGATAATGAGGTGGGTGTCTCTAATTCATTTTAAGTGCCTGGTATTATCATGCTACCTCGCCATCGTAGCAGGAGGGATTTGAACAAATATATTACCTGCACTTAGCAATGTGATATGCCTGGACTGATACTGTACATTATGCACTAGCCACAATAAGTACACCTTAACAACCACTGAGTAACAATGAAGTAACCTTGTTTAATGCACCAGCCACCTACTGCAACTATTCAACAATATTACCTGTTGTTTAAGCTCTTACTCATTTAATGTATCTCCTTTAGAAAATGTCTGCTGACTTCTTGCTGTTTTGATGACCCAATGTCCCATAAGTAATTACATTGTATATTATCTCGGCAAAGATACTCTATAGTAATTTAAAAGTAATTTAATCACTCTCCCAAACTCAGTAATGGATTCTTGGATTCAAACTCACAACCTGGTGGCCAATCACTAACCTTCAACTTATACATGCCATCTTACTCCACACACTAATAATCATTTTTTAATATAGTATTGTGCCAATATCAATATGCTCAGGGCGTTCTCTAAAGGGCTTAGCTGACGAATGCGAAAATAACTGCCGACACTGATAATTACCCAGTACAACCAATAAATTTGGGGCTGATTAGAAAATGACAGCAGATAACTCAGCAATTTACCAGCGTGACGGCACTGTCTCCCTTCAGGCGACACATTTTACAGTATCTCCTGCTGGTTTTCTAAAATATAATACGCGCACACTTACGCTACTTCAATGTATGGTAAGGAGGGGTAGTGAGAAGGGGAGGGAGCCATTGGATGTTGAGGGGTTACATTTCTGACCCACTGATTCTGATTAGCCGAATAAGTACAGCAAATACAAAGAACAATAGTGTCTCTTTGTTTTGGCTAAGGGAGAAAACATTATAGATTTTAAGATGGGAGGTGCATCTGACCCATTCCTTCAAGCCTTCTGTTAATGCTCTAGAGGACATGCATGGTCTCTCACAGTGACACCGGGCATCTGAGGGAACTTCCACCCGACTGGATGGGGAGAGAGAGGGGAGCTAGAAAAATGTAATTAAATAGATCAGATTAAAATTAATGAAGTAATTAAGGAGCTGCCTACCCCAGTTCTCCAGTTTGGAACTCCAGTACCCGCAGTATTGCAGTTGTGCCAGTATGGAAGCAAGGAATGGGGCATTAACTGAAGGTGTAAGATAGCGGTTGTATCACTAAAATGGAGGAAAAGGGCAAAGATTTGGATTAAGATCATTTCAATACAGATACCAAGAGAAAAAAGAAGACATTTAAAATGGAAGGAGACGAAATGCTGAGTGATACACAGGCTGGAACATAGCGCACATACTGTATGTACAAAATAAACTAATTTTAAAAGTCACTGAGTGGTGGTGCTGGCAGCAGCACAGTCTGTACCTGGACTCTCTCATCTAAAAGTGTTTGTGATGAAGACATGTCCAAGTTAGCCTCACGAGACCATCCTGATCTCGCAAGCTTCAGTTTTACTTCGCTACGAGAGTTAGTCTGGAGAGCTGGGAAATTGTGTTTCAAGCCGGTAAACCTATAGTGCGCTGCCAAACAGCATCGTAGTTTTCTACAGGCGTGGTTTAGGTGTGACAGGAGCCTTTGAAAGCAACTTGAGTCGAAACGACAATGGCGGGTCCTGCAGAGGTTGACATAGTAGCCTAAAGGATATACTGTAGCATCAGGTTTATTCAAATGTATTAAAAGAGCAAAGGCTTTTCTCAAATATGTTTTTACTCTTCTTCCGACTTTTCTACCGCAAGAGTGGATAACAAAAGGCTGGTTCACAGGCTCGTCAAATCACATGCTACGTTTTTGTTTTTTTTGGAAAGCGCCTGCCCTTTTAAAACAGTTTAAATAGATGGCTCCCAAGATGGATGTGTCATACACAGTTACCTGGCATGTCAGGATACGTCCAAGTAGCCTACTGTACATGTCAATCTACAGTATAGGCGATTGAGCCACTTATGGACAAGACCCATGCACGTAAAGATCATTTTCAAACACAGGACCTTCTTGCTGTCAGCATCGACCATCTATCCGCTGGAACAAATTATTTTCTGTTCAGGGTAACTAGACCGATCTGATGTAGCACTCTTTGCTAAATCACAATATCATGAGGTCTCAGGGGCGCTAATCCAGAACAGCATGCTAGTCGTTGTTAGTCGAAAAGGGCGACTATAAGATAATGTTACAGTATACGGATGGTGTCACCAACATTCCCACCAACAACCCCTAGACTCAGCAGTCACAGTGGGGAAGCTGCAGTCATTTTGCCTGCTTTGAATAGTAAATGACCTGCCTGTTGACTCTTGTGTGTTTGACTGGTGCCTTCCAAGCCTGTTTACTTACTTGCATGTGACAATCAGATATGGTTATTGGTTAGTTAATATTTGGTACATTGCTTTAACCTTGCCTGTCCTGGCCATATTCCTGCCTGCTAGACTTTTTGATATGTGTGTGTGTGTGTGTGTGTGTGTGTGTGTGTGTGTGTGTTTGCATCTACCGTAGGCCTAGCCCTGGCTGTGTTGTTAGAGACAGTCTAGTGTTTGACATTTGTACTTTCTATGGGACTTTGCTGTGTACGCATGACAAGTGTGTATCGAACATGTTGAAGTCAATGGCTTCATCTTACAATGCAACAACTAGCTTGCAATCTTACTGCAGACTCGTTACATGAAAACACTTGGTTTGAATGTATGTGTGGGGGATAAATGAAAGATATTAAATCAAGAGATTTCAAAAAGTTTTACATTCTTCCTTCACCTTGCTCTTGTAGAGTAAGTTGTGTGTGTTTTTCAGCAGAAGTACCGTATACTGTATGAATGTGTTTTAGACCTGCAGTGTGTGCTTAAAGAGCGCCGTCCTTCTGGGATACACTCCATCCCCCACAGCCCTGGGGACAGATAGATGGATGAACACAAGAAACGAGAGGAGTACACACATAGCATGAAGATAGTGGTGCAACGAAGAGAGCCATGAAAGCAATAATGTGAAGAAGACCCCAGATAAAGAGTGATTGGCAGAAGTAACGTCGAGAATGGGAGAGGCAATGCGATGGAGGGATGGATAGAGTCAGACTCTGCTTGCATGCTGAGCGCATAGTGATAGATAGGGATCAGCAGTAGTGAGAGAGAGAGAGAGAGAGAGAGAGGGGCGTTATTCATTCTCACCAGTGAAGCTCTAATGTTAATTTATAATTAAATGTCTAAGCCACTAATTATAGACATACATATATGCATACATATAATACAGTCAATTAAAAAAATTCTTCTGAAAATTATAAATAGTATAAAGAGATTAAAGCCATCATGACTCAAAGTTCTTTTTTATGTTAATTACGCAGCATTTTTGAGAACGTGATTAAGCGATTTAATCTCTTAAAAGATGTTCTTCTGACAGTGTGATATACTGCAAAGTCCAGTGTAAATTGGAAGTGTTAAATGTCTGAGATGGGTTTACAGCAGCTTCCAAAAAAGTGATCTTTCGATTTCAGTTGCAAAGGTACAAACAAATAAAGACATAACTACAAATAGTTCAAAGAGTTGAACAGACTCAAATAAGATAATATAGTTTACTGTAATCACTTTATCATCAAGTTAACCAGGAACTGATTATTCCTACATTACAATTATGCTCTTTAAATGCATTATACTTTACATACAGGTTATACATTTGTGACTCTATAGATGTTGTCATTAGGTTATTTGTGCATTGTGGCCTTGTAAAGCCCATTGTGACTGTGACCATACTAAGAAATAGGACTTGGCTACAAACACATTGTGTTGTATGTAGCTTGAGCATGGCTCTAAAATTGGCATGATTATCAGTGAGGTTTCCGCAGTGCCACCCATGATAAAAAAATTATGTATTTGCTGCCCAGTCATGGAGGAAGCATTTAATAAAAACCTTTGCCAAAAATGAATAATTATGTTCTCATGTGCCATATTCTGTTGGAGGTGGGGAAGCTGTGGCAGTTTTGAGCTGACTCAAGTCTTCCATGAGGCTATACTGCTGATTCTACTGTGGACAAGAGTATTATATAGATTAAGAGAAAACAGGAGAGAAGGAATATCAGAAAGGAAGACACAGTGTCTGCTGTTTCAATGCTGATTTAGACGTTCTGTGTGACTGCTGTGCATGTCTTTGCTTGTGTATGAGCAGAACTGCTCCCAGCTATGGAGCAAATTGATACTGTGATTTTGTAGCAATTAAGTATAAATGTCTTCAAGTATGACTCTTGAACTATGAAATGGAAACTTGCGGCAGCAATGGGCCTACATAATTCTGTTTTGCCATGATGAAAAGTGGAAATTAATCTCTAGTCTCTTTTTATTTAGTCGAGTAATTGGCGTTTATATATACCTGAAATTGATTGAATTGATTGAATCTGGCTCTTTCTTCGTTGCGCTTCTGTTTTGTCATTGTTCCAGTCCATTCATTCATGCATTAATATTTCTCTCTCTCTCTCTCTCTCTCTCTCTCTCTCTCTCTCTCTCTCTGACATTAAGTGGAACATTTTACAGGATATTATAGCAGTTAATGAATTTGTCTCTATTTTTTATCCTATGATTGCAGAAATATGTCCTCTCTGTCAAATTAGAAAAATGTTTCACTGTTTTCCTGGGACCAAATTTTTTTATTATTTTGTTTGGATCAACAGGGAGAAATTAGTGGAATGTGATTGTTTCGTCAAGGGTGCATTGTCCATTGATTGTTTCATTCTTAATTATTGAGAAATATCGCCAATCAATCTCTTGCAAAAGGTTCATTGAAGCATCAGCTAAAACAATTGCTGTGTTTGTGAGAGTGAGGCAAAAATGCCTGTATTTCCGTCAGCATCCTAGTTTAATTTTTCAAATGAATTCTAATGTATTAACCTAATATATTGTAGGAGCTGTGATCTGCTGGTCGACACATTGTATAATTAGAACATTCAGTTCTCTGCTTGACCTCTCCGGGAACCATCACCTTATCGTTGTGGAGAGGTTTGTGTGTCCCTATGATCCTGAGAGCTGTGTTGTCTGG
>JAODTR010024102.1:0-23584 GCA_025399935.1 Amblyopsis rosae
GAGCCGCTGCTCCTTTGCATCGAAAGGAGCCAGTTGAGGTGGTACGGGCATCTAGTAAGGATGCCTCCTGGGCGCCTTCCTTGGGAAGTGTTCCAGGCACGTCCAGCTGGGAGGATGCCTCGGGGAAGACCCAGTCAGAGCTTGATGATGTTGCTCGGGAAAGGGACGTTTGGGGTCCCTTGCTGAAGCTGCTGCCCCCGCAACCCGACTCCGGATAAGCGGGAGAGGATGGATGGATGGACATTTTCTTATTCCCGTTTAGTCACATATTCATGATTTACTCTGTTCGCCTCCTTATGGAGGCCACATGCATATGAATGTTGCAGCGATTTAAGCCTTAATCGCTCATATGTTTCTAAATAAGTTATAAACATCTGTGCTGGCTGCCAACTCCGAACACAATGGAAAACCTTTTTTGAATTTTCTATTTTAGGAAAAATTTATCAGGGTAATAGTCTAAAAAAATTTTTTTTCCCCCATACCGTCTCCTGTTTTTTGCTATACTATTACAGATCTGGAAATTACTCAGTAAAACGTCACTCTTCCATACTGCTTGTTATAAAGTATACGCTCACATAAACTTAAAGGGCAGCCCCACCAGGTGCACAACTATACTTTATTGGCTCTGTGCCAAAAACCTAATATTCTAGTTCGGCCCTGCATGGACAGCAATCAGTCTTGAAACTCCGGCGACCACTGCACAGTGCGCAGCTGTGCTGGCCACTACACTAGCTTGCGGTTATCCTCTTAGGATCAGGATCATGCAGGTCAGTGATGACGGGAAAGTCGATTCGCCAGATGCGACCATACCAAAAAACTAAATAGGGACAATACTTGCAAATGTTTAAACAAACAGCCCTGCAACAGTTTGTAGATTCTGTAGATCAAAGAATGGCGCTTGATGCTTTTTAAATTGAAATTCAAAGCGCGTTTGCACTCCACTATATTTCTATTTTCTTTTAGATAATTTGAAAAGGCACTGGTAAGCTCTTGAGACCCACCCCCTCTCCCAAAAATCTAAATCAGAGTTGCACGAATCACATAAGTGGCCTATTTTGGATTGAAAACGGCGAATTTCGCCAAAAAGGTGACAAGTTTGCATGCCTGCATTTCACTCACAAATATGACAAAATCTTGGTGTGCGAAGATATATTAAGGCAAACTTTGTGCGAGTAACTTTGCCACAATGTTTGGAGCTCAAATATGCAGAGTTGCGCATTATATGCGGTGCGCACTAGATACCCGTCCTAAACGTGGTTCCATTTTCAACAGGGTGAGTGCGTAATTGTGTTTTGTTACCAGAACCACTCCATCCACGCGCCTAGAATAGTGTGTTCAGCTGTTCGAATCATGTCTCGAAGTTTAACACAAACACTCCCATATTAGCTACCTCGTCATCACAGGTAACTTTATTAATGAAAACATTATTGGCAAATGCTTTCGCTTTCGTCCGTCTTGCGCCGGTCCAAGAATTTCACCTCTAGCGGCGCAATATGAATACTAAAGCTAACAGACAAGACACTTGCATAAATGGTGGAAATAAATCAGATGAACAATTTATGCTGGTAGGTTAGAGGTAGATGTGTGACTGCGATCATGCCGCCAGCCAGCATTTGAATTGTGCTGCACAGGTAAAAACCAGTTTTTAACTGTACACTGAAGATAGTGAAGATACATTGTAAGCCGTCACAATGTCTTTATAGTACAGCAACCGTATACATCGTTTCATATGGCTATTAATATTAATAGGAAGTTATACAAACATTTGTATAGCCCAACTTCTCAAGATGCATTCCATTCAAAATGTCTATATTCTAGCCTAGTTGTGCTGGTTGTCCTCTACCTTGAATACCTCCACATTAAATATGGATACACTAGCCTACTGTAGAAGTTTTAACATTAATGGGGAAAGTGTGGAAATACTACATAGATACACACACAATAGCATATGTGACCACGTCAGAATTGAGCAAATATACTACAGTAGATATTTTATGATAATATGATAATGTAGGCCTAATCATTTCTCCTTTGTCAAAAACCAACCTATTCAGAAATACTATATAGATTAAAATACAATGAAAACTATATACTAAAGGTGAATAATTGCATAATGGTTATGATCGCCCTAAATATAATTTTGACTGTGCTCCCATATTTGACTGTGCCCCTACATTTTTGTCTGCGCTGCTAAATGTTCCAACAGGAGCACGTGTGCTCCTTTGTAAAGTCAGTGTAGAGCTCTGCTACGCACAATAAGGACATTTGTTCCAGAGTGACTGCCATCCCTGGCCAGGATGTGGTTGGAGCTTAGCCTTGATTGGCCTCACCTGGCCAGGCATTATAAGAGTGCACACTATTCACACTCTGCCCCTCCTAGCACGACACATGCCATAGATAATTGAATTTGCTGAAGGATCCAGAAGATGTATCATTTTCACATTATGTCTTAGGGTAAGGTACTTTATATACTGTATGTTGTTAATATATTACATGAGATGGCCAACAGATGGCAGTGCAAGACTGCATATGAAGTAAGGTTGTTGCATCAGTGACTAATGCTTATATTAATTTATCTGGAAAAGGAATCTTTGATTCAAAATTACCACTTAAGGCTAAGGGATACAATATCGGTTGCTTTGAAAACTAAGGATTGAGACAAGATTTGACATGTAAATTACCATAGGCTGCAACTTTCTACCTTACTGCACCTTATGATAGCTGGCTAGGCTATATGCTACCAGTTTGCTTGCTATCTTGAACCTTTTAATAGCAGATTGCGCAGATTACAGTTTCGTATTATTTCTACTATGGCTAAAAATATAGGATGACAATTCTTTATCACAAACAATGTTGTTGCTAAATAAAAAACAATTAAGACAACATCAACCTTGAATATTGTTTTGGAAGCATTGAATTCTCGTAGTTTACATTAGAAATCAATTTACAGTATCATCACAGTGGTTAATTAAGCGGTTACAGGCATTTTATAATAGTCGCGTACATCTTGATCGGGTGGTGGGTCTGTCGGGCTTACTATACAGTTTAGATATGGCCATTGGATCTTAATTGTGCTATAGACCTGCATTTAACTGCTAACCAAATACCATCAACCATGCTTGCTACTAGCAAAACAGGCATCCTTTCGGTAGAGTAGCAGACATCTTCAGTGCAAGCCTTAGCGTCATATTATAACCAACACACATACTCCTAATTCACAAATAATATAAATGATTCCAGGTACACAATTTATTTCTTTGACTTTGTGTACGGAGCCTGTGGCAAATGCAAGGCAAGGTATATATGTGACCGGTGCAGTAATCGGCCAATATTGGGGCCCAGTTCTGCCAACACAGTTTGTAAAGACGTCCCATCGGCGGTGATAATTTATCAAACCTATTGATCGGTCGACCCTAGTTTAGGTGAAATGTGAGGGGGATTAGGTTGTCAGCCATTAGTGTTGGTGGCCATAACAATGTGCATGCATTCTGTATAACTAACCATTTGTGTTTGTGGTCCAACGTTCTGCTGCAGGGCCCTGAGGAGAGACTCCTGGAAATCCTCGTATTCCACCCTATTAACAGAAATTATACCAGGCTCTGTACTATATTACATACACAGCTGTGCAATGATCAACCAACACAAATCAAATGATACTTCTAGGAGGGAGTTGTCAAAGTCTGTTCATTATGCATGTCTGGAGAGCTTTTCATTAACCTTTTTAGACAGACAAGCTACATCATTACACAAGGCTTTAAAAGCAAACAGGCAAAAAAATGTATTCACAAGTACCTCTGATCAATCTGAGGCCACAATGTTATTTCTGCAGCGAACCGTTTTGAGGTAAATTGAATTTGTAACAGGCCATGCATGGTAGATTTAGATATCTGGGCACTGATTACATCAGCCTCCACAGCTAAATGCGTTGGTGACACACCTACTTTAGAGGTCAGTAGCGTTCCATTATGGCTAAATCAAAATGAATATCCATCAAAATTCTAAAATCTTTAGCTGGGGTGCAGTTACACTTTAAATGAAAAATGTCACTCATGCATGAATTTACTATACCAGATTCTTGAATTAAGACTCACATTGTAGGTTTCGAGAGTCTAATGCCCATTGGACCAGAGACCTTAAAAAGTGTCTGCTGGAGGTTCTGGGCTTCGTTGGCATTGCGCCGGGTGTAGAGCATCAACCAGTTCTCTGTGTTTGGGGCATGGATAATGGGTAACCCACGCATCTCCCTCGACCAGTCAGCAGCCCATGGATTGTATTCATACTAAAACAAAAACAAAATTAATATCCACTGACTACATCTATTTACAATTAATATAAATTGTCAATTGCATTTTTCACCGTTTGCCGTCCTTGTACAATCTTCTCCACTGGAAGCACTCTGCCGTTCAGTTTCAGGAGCTGCTTATCAAAGTTTAACCCCCAGGTGTTGAGCTCTGTTTGGACATCAGAATTCCTGGAAAAAAATGTTTTTTTATTTATGCACAGGTAGGCATGGGACGATATGAAAAATTCATCACATTATCCTGACCAAAATAATTGCAATAGACAATATTATCACAATTATTTCTTATAGTATTATTAAACTCTTCAAATGGCACTAAAATATATGAAATCACTTAGAATTTGTTAAGAAAATCATTTTTATCATCATGACACGTGCAGTCTTTTTTTAGTATGATTTGAGTTTTAAGTATTTCAACAAATCAGATATCTTTTATGTGGGGGACCTAATGGGCAAGCCGAGCCTTCAGCCATGGTGGTGATTGACTAGAAAGATGCAGGCTAATAAATCAATTAGTAAATTAAGTGGACTGTACAAGTGAGCTAGACGGCTTTTTTCCCCAAATCACTTGTGAGAATATTCATACTTGTGAGGATAGTCATGATTATCACGATAATGGACATTCACCATGATACGATTAGTCAGTATTTTTTTTGCGATAAACAATGTCGTACATCGTCCCATCCCTACAGAGGCCTGCCCTCCAGTTGACGGGTTGAATGATCAGCCGGTGCCCCTTCAGTCTCAGTCGCCTTAGTTTCTTCAAGTCGAACAGTCGTGTTTTCTTTCAGTGTGCATTATAATAACAGACCGCAGATACTTTAAAAAGAGTCGACATTGACGAGTGCCCATGGTAACATGATTTTACTAGGACTGGGAGCATTACTGCGCTAATCCTTGTGCGTGCCGACTGCGCCAATTCATACGAGCTAAGAGGCTGAAATAATATCTTGAGGGAAAATGGTGTTTAGATTTATAGTTTCCTGATTGCGCATTGGACTAAAGCAGTGGTATGTACAGTTTGCAATGTCGAATTTAAGTACAACCGAAGAATTTCGACTTTAGTAGCTACCATACAAAAGCAAAAACATCCAGGTTATTGACTTGACTCGAGGTTACAGAATGCAATGTGATCTTCTGTGTGCACGCTAGTGTTGTGCAACTTGTGCTCGTCATCTGCCATTACATATATAATGTCACTGTCATTTTAGCTACAGGCTCATTCTCTGAACAGTCTAGTCTCTGCATTTGGACTCTGAGGAAATGGACATATCGACTTCAAAAGAAAAGCTCTGCATTTCAATTTAGAAAACATCTCTAGGAAATAAAAGGTTTTATTTTAGAATTCATAGGATTATATACATGTAGTACAATATATACATACATACATACACACACACACACCTACCTACCTTATAAACTAGTCAAATTTTCAACTTAATTGAAATGACTAAGGCCTATAGCCCATCTTACATTTAACGGTTATTTACAAATAAGCCTAGTTGATAATAGAGCCTGCTCCTCAAGCCTACTGGATGTAATTTATTGCTACCTCTTTCTGAGAAATACAATGTGATATGCCTATAGCTTGTACTGGGTGCAATTCATTGCTACTTCTTTCTGAGAAATGTTTTAGTGAAGCTGCAAATAGTAAGGGTCTACTGATAATCGACAAACAGAGGGATTTAAATATATTTTTTAATCCTACTGTAAATTAACCCCATTGATCGATCCAACTGTTTTAGTCATAACTTTGCTGCTTTCCTGAATTGTTGATAGATATGTTATGGTTGTACTCCTAAAACATGGATAATATTATGTTCATACTGCACAATCAATGCAGCGCATCTTGAGCAGATTACATAGTGCGGTGTGGATAAAGAGATAAGACCATCGCGTAGCAATCCCTCGCCCCCTTCACACCGGCTACCACAAGTATATTTCAGATCTGTGGGAAACGCTGCTATGTCTGGAATAGACTTAAAAATTCCATGACCAATGGGAACCCTGTGAACATCTGCGTGTGACCAACCTTTGTATGTTGGTTACAAATCTAGTTAGACGTCCCTCTCGCTGCTCAGGAGTCAGTCTGGTGTGGGCAGTTAAATCCTTCATTATGGTGAAGTCAGCTCGCATCTTGTCTGTTAAACCTGTGGAAAACCGTTTAAGTTTTGCTTGCACAGGCAGCATACAGTGACTGTTGGGCTGTTAATGAGGATGTAAAATATATTTCCAGAATCAGAACAATATGTGGTGGGGCTACTCCCTCAAAACAGGTTAAACTGGACACATATTTTCTTAGTATATTGTAGAACAGTGTTTCCTGTGGGGGGAAGTTAGCGGGGGCCAACCAGCCATCCCCTCATTTTTGGGGGGGGGTCCACGGACCTAAACAAAATTTTTTAAGTAGCCTACTAAAAACATTGGTTCTAGTGACAATTTAAAATAGTTTCCATCCCCTAGAAATTAACAAAATAGTGTATATTTGCATATTTATGTCTGGATTCTGGAAGGTCACTTGTATGTGTAGAATATATAGCAATGGTTTCATACAGATATTTAGTAGTAGGCCTAAAGATGTATCAAATGATCCAGTCTCCACTGCAGTGTAGGCTACTTTGTTAACGGTGATTATTCTGGTATTTGCTCATTGGGTATGTATTCGATTTTAAATATTGGGTTTTTATTATTCGTTTTTTCCACATTATGCTTGCATGTTCTCATATTAATCCAATTGTTGATTAATTATAGACATTAAGTGTTTTGCTATGTATTTTGAGAAAAGTATATATAAAAGCGGTTGCACGTTAAATTATAATAGGTTTTGCGACGATATTTTGAACTTGGTCGCCGCCATATTGTGTCATATGTTACAGGCTACGTCACTAGGTTAGTTTGTCTACAAGTGGTGCATAGGGAGACGGCAGTTTAGGGGCATAAAATCTCTAGTCAAACTCATGTTGCTTTAAAATTTGGAAAGCGAATCTGAATGTAATTGTGAGGAGATTACCACAAGCCCAATTGTGTAATATGTCCAGCCAGTGAGGAGGATTAAAAGACTAAACGTAGTTTATTCAGAAGGAGCAGGCATCGTTTTCTGCGGGAAGACCGGGGAACACCTGGCCCGTACTCCACTGAAATGCCGACTGCAAGCGACTCGATCTTTCGTCTTATGTGGACGCCTTTCCAGTGGATCTCTCCTGCATTACCCTGGTCCGCAATCATTAGATGTTCATCTAAGAGAGGGACGAATATTTTTGGAAGTGCCAAATTAGTGCTATTCACTACGCAAAATCTGTGCGGAGACTGGAGCGGGCTAACAGCAACAACAGCCAACCCATATGCCAACGATAGCCTTGCTAGCATGTAAAACGGCGCAGATAAATATTTGATCAAATGGTCTTTTCGTTAAGTCACCAATTTAAATGGCAGGCAAAATCATCTGGCTGATAAAACTATTTAATCCGTTTTGGAAGCTACAGTACTGAGACTGCTATAGTGCGGGTCAAAGTAGGGTACGGTAGTGTACGGGGGCTAATAAAGCTGAACGTAATATCTAGTTTGAACCAGTCATTGAGGCTGACGTTTGTTTACAAAGCATGATACTGGAAAGTGTTTGTTGGCAAAATATATCAAGTTCTATTTTACAAAAAGCAGCTGCAATTCCAGTATCCGGTATCTCTGTAAAAATCACTCGGAACAAACGCTTGCAGATTCTAAGGCACAAAATACAGTTGGAAGAGGTCATGTGAATCTCAAATTGCAACCAATAATTTATTTGATCGAACTGCAAAGTTACAAACAAATTACAAACTTGGGGCTTTGAAAATTGTGAACGTCAGCATACATCAGGCACGAGGATGTACGCAAATATTTATATTGGTAGGCAACAACTACTGTAGGTCTATTTTAAGCAATTATAAAAAGTGCTCAATGCCATTGCCCACGGTTGTAGACCGATCTTTTGCCCAATCCCAAACCCCCAAAAGTGCTTGATCGGCCATTAAAGTAATTAGCATGATAATCACAGTATAGCCAGCAGCCTTATAGCCTGTATTTAGCGCAGGATATCTTTTTTTTGGGTGGGGCGACGAAAGTGGAAAAACAAATCCCAACTTTTAAGCCTGTTCGTTACACATTGTTATGACAGACTAGGCTATACACTAGGGATGTCACGATACCAGAAATTTAGTAGTCGATACCAATACCAGTGAAATTCCACGGTTCTCGATACTCATTTCGATACCACGGGGCAAAACATTTTTTTTTAAAAGACATTACAAATTTAAAATAGAAATATATACATATACATATATACATACACACATACATATATATATACATACACACACACACATATATACACACACACACACACATATACACATATACACACACACACACACATATACACATACATACATACATATACACATACATACATACACATATACATACACACACATATATATATATATATATACACACATATACACACACATATACATACACACACATATATATATATATATATACACACATATACACACACATATATATATACACATATATATATATATACACACATATATATATATACACACACACACACATACATACACACTTAAATGAGGCTCTAACTCAGGGGTGCCCAACCCTGGTCCTGGAGAGCTACCGCCCTGCATGTTTTAGATGTCTCCCTGCTGCAGCACAGCTGACTAATGAATGGCTCGTTATCAGTCTCTGCAGAAGCCCATTGATTTGAGTCAAGTGTGTGGGAGCAGGGAGACATCTAAAACAAGCTGGATAGGGGACCGGAGTTGGGCACCCCTGCTCTAACTGTTTATGTAGCCTAGCCAAGTACATTACCAGTTATATCAAGATCAGCATATAAAGCACGTGTTGTATGCCGAGACTGACATCAAATATAAAGTCAAATGTCATCTTTTCTGAGACTAGGGGATTATCTACACTATAGATTCTACAGTATTTGCCATGGGGTTGGCTACTGTAATATTGTGTGTACATATGTATGGTATAATGTCCGATGCTAATTGAAGTCTGAGGCTTTGTGTTGGGAGCTCCGGGACCTCCGTGATTTGGTGCCCGCACGAGAGTACTTTTAGGAGGGTAAACATTCACCGAGATCCCGGTCGGCGCTCCGGAGGTATCGAAAGCGCGAGGCGATAAAGTGTCGGTTAAAATGCATTGTAGTAAATTACAGCATACACACGTGGATGTTTGCAACACAAATATGCAACGTATTCTACATATTTTATTCACTTCAAGGCTGAGTTAGTTTCACTTTCGCCAGGCGATGTGTTTACCAACGAACCATTGATGTCAAATGACGATAGCGGAACTTTTTACTCAGCCGGTAAAGTCTTGATACAATGGAAACTATTGCTGGAAAGGTCGAACTCATATCTTAAGGTACCGTATTGTTTTTTGTGAATGTATTACTCTGATAATCCTCCTGGAGCACAAATTAGCCTGCTTGCTGTTGTCTTTGACGAGTGGAGGCGGAGCACTTATGGTACCGTACGCGTGCACGTATGATTTCCGGTACCTACGGTACTGCACAAAATCGAGTACCCTCATGTTTTCTACATTTTGGCATCGACTTGGTACCGAAGTATCGGTTCTCGTGACATCCCTACTATACACTGGTAAACATGCTTACAAAGCAACACAGTTCTGAAAACAACAAGAAATAGTTTTAATTCTGCTCTAGCAATTAGGCTAAGAATGCAGCAGGCCGTCAAATTATATTATGTAGAGGCATTTCCACAACCAGGTTGCCAGGTATGCTTTGCACGGTTCACAACCCCCAACATATGTGCTTTACAGTAATTAGCATGATAAAGGTAAACTATTTGCTGTTTGAAAGGTATTTAATGTTGTGTATTGTCAACAATTTTGAAATTCCACTCTAAAATAAGCTACTTTAAGGATGTTATGGTCTACAAAATTATAATACTGTCAAGTGTTATTTAAATAACATAGGGTGCCACTTTGATGATTTAATCCAAAAGCATATAATAATACCTTCCTTTTACATTACATTATTAATAATTTAGAAACCTAAAATAGTAATGCAGCCAAACGGGATTCAGATTAAACTGTACAGAAATAAATTGCACAGACTATCAAAACTTTGAGAACAACAGTAGTTTTGCATCTGACAGATGACATTTACAGTGAATGGAAACTAATACACGGAGCCTCTAGTGTTCAATAATAATAATTACTACACTTGAAAAGTCTTGCTCACTCAAAGCACCTCACAGTGCCGCATGGCCTCGGAAAATCTGCCAAAGCACCTTGGACAAAAACAATCAGCAGATCTGTAGCTGACTAAAAAGCCGCTAAAAGTAATTTTTTATTTGTGGCATGAAATGGTGATGATATTGAAGTAAAAACAGCGAATTTCGCCGAAAGGTGACAAGTTTGCACCCCCGTTAGGATTGGAGTATTACCTCTGCCAGCTAATTTTAAATGAATGCAACAGCCAGCCGTGCAGTCTTAATGTAATGTGTTTTGGTCTAAATATTTACTGGATTGTCTGGACCCTTGCCAATGTAACAAGATCGTTTTGATTAATAGTGGACTATGCATACTATTATTGTTGGTCTGGTGGATAATGTGTCTTTATAGGTGAGTAGTTGATCAAGTTAAAAGCGTTTACTTGCTGTTGTACAGCTATGTGCTATAAAAAATTCGCAAACTAATGCCGGCCGCTTTGATTAACAGGTTATGAAACATACATTTTAGTGTGTTTTTAATGGTGGTTTTGAATACTCGTTTGGAAATGCCATCAAGTATTCAAAACGGCATTCGGGACCAGCCCTACCTTACAGCAATATTATACACCTAAATGATGTAGCGTTTTAATGTTATTACTAGAGATGGGGATCGTACATTTTTATTGATACCATTTGAGACCTTGTAATGACTGAGTCTTTATCGATACCACTATCGATACTTTTCTATTTGAATTAATTTTCCAAGCCTGTGAAATTTCTTACTATAAAACTCTGGAAAGAATTAAGAGACTACTGCAGCATTTTTATTATGTACATTTATATATAATTTGTTTTACACAGTATATGTATTTTAAAGATGTATTTAAAGACTGCAGTAGTCTCTTTTGTTTCCACAGCTGTATATCCATATTTTAGAAATAAAGAAAGGTATAAATACATTTGAGTTAGTTTCCATTTGTATTTGCCTTCATATAAAACAAATAAACAATCAAATAAACAAACTTATCTTTGTCCTTTTTTTAATTGTTTCTTTCTGGCTTTTTTGAAGGCTATATTTATGTCCGCCAGTAGGTGTCAGTAGCGGTTCTGAAATGCCATTGACTGGCGCACAGCTGCACAAAAGACCCAACACTTGATAGTTGAGGAAGCCTGCATGAATATGTAATATTAAGCCTTTGTTACATTTAGAAGAATTTTTTATCAGAGAATCATATCACTGATATTCCAAAAAGTTATCACGAATATATTGATATTGAATTATTGCCCATCTCTACTCTTGACGCACACACTTGAATAATCTTTCAAGGTCGCGGTCATATCTATTTTTAGGCCTATTAAATCCCACTAGTCTCATTAGAAGTAACGATAAGTTTATTATAAGTTTACCTTATCGATTTTCGGGTTTTGAGAAATTTGGAACCGGGTCCTTGAAGAACCGGTTCTTGATCCCCATCCCTAGTACTAACTGGTTGACTAAGCGAAAGTAGGCTACCTTTCTTGCAGTTCATCATTCACTCTGAATTGTTTTGTGCAGAGCTTCTGTCTTCCGCACTTGTCACACTTGTGCAGTGTTTCTGGAGTTGCAGGTTGTTACAGGTTACACTTGACAGCTAAATACTCGTGAGAGCCGTCTCGAAACGAGACAGATTCCCCATTTACCGTGAAAATCAAATGTTCTTTACAAAGCTTTACTGAAACTATGTTTGATAGAAATGGACACCGCCAGTTTTGTTTTGGCGGCAATGATTCTGCCGTGGCGCAGCGCCATACCTGAATGAACGCAGAAGAAACACTATTGTAGAATCCTAAATGAGTGGGTAACCTGTGAGGTAGCAGAACTCTGGAATCAACATGGCTGGACCAGGAGGAGGGCCCCCTGCAGGCCCAAGCCTCTTCACATGGCTCACCAGAAGCACCTGGTTTCCATCAGTTATGTCCAGGGAATATTGCTGAAAAAAATATTTGAGAAGTGGTGTTCCTTTTACCTAGCCTTATTCCACTATTTCAGTTTACTACAGAAAACATGTAGGGACCATACAGTTTTGTAGTAGTCCTTGAAGGAAATATCAGTTTCCCCTCTCTTGAATGTGTTGTTGGGAGTGTGATCCCAGGCAATATCATCAATCCGGTAGGTTTTGTTGTTGTACCTGAGGACAGGATAGAGTTATAGGTAGTAACCAAACACAAACCTAAACAAACATTACAAATGTACAGTCAAATACATAAACAGACAGACCTCAACATAGTGGGTGTTAGCGTATGTAAAGTGTTAGGGGAAGGAGGGGAAATGCTAGTCGTGTGAGATCACTTGCAAGCTTTAATTTAACATGAAGAATTAGTCTGGAACCCATCTATTCAAAAGCGTTTTTCAGAGGTGGTGCTAATGCATTTATATTTTATCTCACCTAATCTGTATTTTTTTTAATAATCAGCCAGAGCGCAAGTGGAAACCAAAACATGACATGCTGATGTCATCTTGGGGAATTCAGCAGCTGAATGGCTAGTTCTGTAAATGAGCCACAAACCCTCAGGGTTTCCATACAGATACAGTAATACAATACAGAAAAAACTTTAAGACAGCATGGCAACAATAAAGCAAATTGAACACGTTATATTTCACAAAGGTATGGTTATGTAAGAAGGGGGTCGACTTTAAGTGGGGGTGGTCTGGGGGGTCCTCTCCCAGAAGATTGGGCATTAAACATTTGATCTTACTGCATTCTGGTCTATTTTAAAGATGCAGTTTTTACACATTTCTCCACAAGTGTATAGTGGAAATGTTCATGTAAAGGAAAACAAAATCCAGGCACCAAGTGACAAAATATAATGCAGTAAGGCTCTCAGTTATGTTTTGTTTCAAGTTGTAGTTCATGTAGCCTCAACTTTTCTCACTTATTCCTGCTGAGTAAAATAACATGGGCATCTGTCCTATTTTCTGCATTTTGTTTAGGGAAGTAACATGCATACGGCTCTTATTCACATCACTGACAATCTGGCACTTATTCACGTTAGTGTTCACATTAGCGTGATTTGTTTGAACATTTCAAAGTTACAAACTCCAGTATAATTTTGATGAATGGGAATATTAAAATTCTGTGACTTTCCACGTCTGGAGTAGACTTAAATTCCATGATATACCATGACCTGTGGGAACCTTTAACACTTTTACAGTAAGAGGTTCCAAACTACATATACTGCAAAATAAATTGAAACTTGCGTGTGTGCCGGCACGGATGTCGGGTTCAGAAATAAAAGATCCCATACCATTTGCACAGCAAGTAGCTAAATGTATATTAAACAAGTCTGGCGAAAGCTTGCTCAAAACAAAAACATCCGTCAATACAGGGTGCTCACTTAGAAGCATTGCCCCACATAGTCAATCAGAATTTCATTGGGATTGCTAGGATATTGTGAGGTCTCCAACAGCCCTAGGTCTAAACGGGAACAAAGTGGCGCTGACCACAACACAATATCACCTCCCTTAATCAGTGGAATGGGCTGGAAGCGCCTGCAGGGAGCTGCATTTAAGAAAGAGACTCCCCTGCCTCTTTCTCCTCAAATCTGGCTTGGGTAGTAAGGCTCTGTCCCCCTTAACCCAGTTATCCCTGTTCGTACATGTTTTTCTATGTGCTAACCATATATCTGTTTGTTCACATTTTAGGCTATATTCTGCTCGTAAATGCAAGGCAAGACAAACTTGAGTATCACCGGTCCGGGACGAACCTAAAGCAAGGCATACACTGTGCAACTTCATGCCCGTTTTTGGCCCGATCTTTGAGCCGCACGAGTCATTAGGAGTCGGGCCGAGATATGGCTTGTCAGGGGTTGCTTGCCGTGCAGTGTACAGGGGGTTTGCAAGGAACGATTAGCGACTCCCGACCTACCGACTTGATTAATTTCTGAAATGTCAGAAATGTTATCAGCCGTCATCAGGACCTCTCAGTTGAAGCAGAGATATGAGTCGATTGCTCAAATCCACTGCCATTTTGCCTCACTGCGCCTGTGCAGTGCGAAAGTGCCATGGTGACATCAAGCGTGACATGGACAGTAACTTTTGGAGGCTGGCTGGTCGAGCTGTGGCAACTACAGTCTTGCTTGTAGACTTGCCTAATCCTTGCCTGTTTTTTGTATCCATTTTTTATATAATATAATATATTTTAGCCTAATCTTTATCATTGAGTAGGCCTAATGTTTTATAGCATTTATATTTATTGTAGGGTATAATTAACATTGTTGGGGACTGAGGAACAAAGTTTTACTGTTATTGTAATGACATAACTACAAACTTTTTTTACTTAAATTTTGAATTGTCATTAGCAAAGAAACGAATGCGTGCACTCACATGTATGTTTAAAGATGATACAGCAACTCTAGTGATATGACTTACCATGGATAAAGCCCTCATACAGTAATACGACAGTTAAGACTTACTTGGTAAGAACTATGAGGCCAATCAGTTCCTTAGAACAAGCCTCTGGGAAGCGCTGGTTCCCACACTGCTGTCGTAAGTGCATCATGAAGTCTAGTACAGTCTCACTGCGCAGCACTTTGTGGCTCACATCAGTACACAGCATGATGCTAGTCTCATACTGTAGGATGGTGGTGGAAAAGCCTGGCCAGATCGTTAACCTGGGGTGATATTCAAACTATGAGCGTCATCTTTTAAAATAGCAAATCTCATATCTGTAAACTAAAGATGTGTAATGAGTGACAGGTTTCTAAACCAAACCCACTGGGGGGTGTACCTTTGTGTGCACAAAATGTAGTAGGTAGACCTACATAACTATGGTCAATTATCTTCATTTATATAGCACTTTTCATCGACACTACAAAAGCATTAAAAACACTGTAAAGACAATAATGACAGTATCACCCCAACCCCCATCCACAAAAACAGAAGAAAAAAAAATACAAGAAAAATCTGATGAGAGAAAACGATATCAGCATTAAACTCAAATGTGCTATGGGGAGACAACAGAAGCAGAGTAAGGTATTAAAATAACCAAATAAAAAAAATTGTATAAATCATAATACAAATGATAAATGGTGTGGTGATAAATTGTGCTGTCGAACTAGACATTACGGTGATACGACACAAGGTCGAACATGTCACCGGTGTGGAAGTACATGGAAGTGGAAGTTTCAGATAAAGACATCAAATTTGTGATCTGCAGTGTTTGTTCAGAAATTTTAAGGGGTACGGTACCAAAGCACTTTTCGACGACAGGTTTGCTACATCACCTTGCTTATTCCAGATTGCAAGCTTTGCGAATAGTTTGGGATGCCACCAAAACGACTGTAGCAGGACGTATCCACTCGCTGGAACAGTATGTACTATATGTTGCAAGGACTCTAGAAACGAGTCATAGCTGCGTACCAGTCAGATTATGATCTGCCAGCAATTTTGAGTGCACGTTAATGGAACATATTGTCGCTTCTCGCTCCATTCGAACAGTTAAAAAGTAAATAAATTCAGCTTATGAGTCTGTTGCTAAGTTTTTTTTGTCCAACCCTCTGTACTGCATTGCAACAGTACTAGACCCGCGATTTAAAAAACATTACTTTGACGTAGAGAAAAAGAAGGGTGCATGAGGCGATACAGACAGTGCTAGACGTGATAGAAACATCTGGTGAAGGACAGTCGACGCGCTGCGCACAGGAGAGTGTGCCAGAGAAACGGTTGCGTACAAGTGATGAGACGCACACTCCCTCGCTTTCTGACATGCTTGACGAGATTCTACAGAAAAGCACACCGATCCACAGCAGTGCCACAAGTGCAGCTACAGCACAACTGGAGACGTATCTAGATGAAATACCCATTGCCAAAAGCGACAACCCTCAACTACTGATGAACAAAGATTGCCTTCTATTGCTTGAGCAGATTGCACAAAAAGTATTCATCTGCCCCAAGCACCAGCACAGAGAGTGAGAGACTTTTCAATGCAGCATCTCATGTGCATACCTGCAAACTCAGAAGGGATGAAAAAGGTGACATGTTTGAGAAGCATCCCCCACCCCCCCCGGATGAAGTTTTTTGTGTTTTTATAAAGGTAAAAAAAAGCATTCTGGTGTATTTTGAGAAAAAAAAAAAAAGGGAAAAGACAGTATTTGCTTCACATTTATTGACACTACTTACAGTAACTTAATACTCTGTCTAGTGTTATATATGCATCCAGCCATAATCCGCAAGGACAATTATTTGTTGCAAAATCACATTTATAGGTAGTGTTGCATTCAGTGTAGTAAGCTATTAACATTAGGCTATTATGCAGGTTGTGGGACAGTGAGGCTATGTAGAATCAGGTGTTGCACATTAGCCTTGACTATAAACTATGAATTCCACATGTTCCAGGTTATTGTGAGCACATGAACATTTAACCTGTTATGTTAATTGTATTGTCCCTTATAGGGTTTGGCCGATATACAATGCCATCGTCCATGGACGACAGGCATCACAATGTTTTGCAGGCATGATAAAAAAAAATAAATAAAAAAAATTGTGAAAGTGTAAAAACAGTTATAAATATCTAGTGAAACACTGCATTTCCAAGGCTCGCCGAATTGCCGTAATAAAGCTCACCTTACTTCTCTCCTTCCCCTCTCTCAAACACACGCAGATGCAAAATACACTCGTCCCTTGGCTGTATCACACCATCTCGATGTCTACATAGCATAATGCATTGCCATAACAGCAAAAGGATATAAGTTTAGTTTACTGCTCGTGCTCACTCACTTTGCTGTAGACTACGGTGCCTACCGTTATACGGTTGTTCACTAGCTGGCAACAATCGCCGTCCATCTTTGCGCGAATTATGTGAGCAGATAAATCCTGCACATAAATTCAGGAGTCTTATTTCATTAGGTAGTCTATAAACTCCAAGTAGCTACTGATAGACAAAGTGGAACCATTTTTACAGACTACATTTGCCGACGCGGACACAGTTATTACAGATCAATGTGACTAGACCAGACCTATGCATAGGGGTTAGGAGGAGAAGTAAGGAAACACGGTGAGTAGGGGTAAATAGGCATAAAATATAAGTATCCTACTGCCTGACCTACTTATAGTGAATTGATTAACTACTACTTCAATTTCACTGATAGTCAATCATTTATAATTAGAGCTACTTTTAGTGTAATAAATAAGGCTAAGGAAAAATGTGTATAGGGTGCGCGCGCACCCCTCTCCCCCACTATAGCACTGTCTATCACAATGTATTACTGTAGACATTGTCTATGTCAATTTAGTAGGCATCAATCAACCCTAGTCCCTGACAAATCATGACATGACAATTCAGGGAAGCAACCGAGTAGATATGAATAGCCTCGATTTCTGGGGCAAGTCTAAAAACCTAAGGCAGAAAAAAAGAAGACTCCAGTCAATAAAAGCAGCAACAGCTTTGCGAGCAGCAGCCACCTCGCCTAGCAGACCCGAACATTGCATTGAGCGTATCCATTACGGTTCAGTGTGTGCAACGCGCTGAAGACTGACAAACCACCAGAGCGGTCCTTCCATATTTTCATTGATGAAAAACAAATTGTCACTCGGCACTGTCAAGCCTGGGTCATGTTTCTTTACTTGTTCGTTTTTACTTACCTCGTAACTTACAATAACGGCCATTAAAAGTCACAATACGGTAGGGTACCGAAACACTTTTCCAAGTTGGAACCAAATCCAAAATGGCAAGAACCAGGTACCCTTAAAATAAATAGAATTTCGGTTCTGCTAGTCAGTTCCAAAATGCGATTTAGTTATTAGAAAAGAACTTTAGCTGTAGCAATCTGCCCATCACACTGTACGCGTCATCGCTGCAGTGTATTTCAGAACCCATCATACATTTACATCGACATAGTGTGAAAGATGGATCTCGTTAAACGTTCAAAAGTGTGGCCTCACTAAGAAAACGGCGACAATTAAGGCAAGGTGCACAGTTTACCTTTATCTGCCAGCAACTGATACACGACGGCTGAAATACTGTCACGTCATTTGACAAATTTTACTTAATTTATGTGAAAATGCAAGCATGCCAGAACTGACGACACTTCTGTTTACCTATTTGAGGCGTCTGTTTCTCGTTTCTTTCCTAACCCACATCTATCAGCTCAACTTCTGTATATATGACGAAAGCGTTCACAACAAACAAAATCCCACAAACCCTTTGTTTTCTAGCATTGTAAGCCTAACGTTTAATTTTAATTTCTACATTTTATTACACCAAGTTTGTTAATGCGCGCCACTGCTGATCTTAAAATAGATCGTATTTTTGCTCTCTTAACGACAGACCTATGTCTAGTTAATTCAAAAGGTTGACAACGCATGTAACATTGTACATGAACATGAACTGAATTATCAGAATAAAGAAATTCACACAATGAATGACAATTCTACAAGTCAGATTAAATTATAAATGGGAAAGGAGACATTAAACCAGATTAATACTGTAAGCAACATATTGCCATACCAGGTCAGCTTTGGTGGACCTAGGCCTAAATGTTAATGTTATTGTTCTTGAGTTCAAACCAGCTGTGATTTGTTAATTTTCTCACCTTTGTAAACTGTTCTTATATAGTTATATGTTGTATACTTACAGTATGTAATGCATTAACACCTATCCACATTTGAAAAGGTTATTCTTGTAATTTTTTTTATAAATTAACGGAAAAATAAACCTTCCTGAATCTTGTCAGTGTCACCAACAAGGACATTGATTTGACCGAATATAGCCTATTCGAAAAGTTATGACATTTTCACTGTTGAAATATGCTGTATTTCTCCCAAAAATATTGGAATCGGAACCGGGAATCGATAAGAGCTAGATTCAATAAGCAGAATAGGAATCGATTAAATTCAAACGATACCCAACCCTACATATAACCAGACATGCGTATCATGTCAGCTTTCTCCACTTAGTCAAATCACATCTTCTGTGGAACTT
Source organism: Amblyopsis rosae (assembly GCA_025399935.1). NCBI lineage: Eukaryota > Metazoa > Chordata > Actinopteri > Percopsiformes > Amblyopsidae > Amblyopsis > Amblyopsis rosae. The sequence continues at coordinate 19,503 of JAODTR010024102.1, forward strand.
TGCTGCATATAATTCATAGGACTACTGCGCCAGTCACAAGCACACCAGAATGCTACTGACACCTACTGGTAGACTTAAATATAGACTTCATAAATTAAATATATTGTCCAGCCTTAACTAATTCATGAAAAGAAAAACGGTTTAATTCAGGTGGGCACTGGCGGTGCAGTGTCATGTGTTGCGACAGGCACTCTGCAATGTCAAGCTTTGGGCATGGGTGTAGGTTTTGTTTATAAATTAGAGTGGGACTCATGAGGGGGGTCTGGGGGTTCTCAGCCAGACAGGTACAAGTGTCAAACACTTAACATTTTATTAAAATTAAATCTGTAGTCAACCAAGACAAATGCAATCTGTGCATCTCATTAAGTGATATTCTTACTTGTGCTGTGAGATGTTTAATGGGTCATTTGGACTGTAGTAGTTGCGTCCAACCTGCTGCATATTCAGCATTCTCAGGATCCTATAACAACAACTTCCAATTATTACCTTCTGACTTATCTGGAGCAAAAACATAGGTAAGGGGCAATATAATTGCAAGAATTAAATAAATGTCCTTTCACGTGACCCATACTAACCTTCTGAAGATTATGTTGTAAAACTGAAGGCACACTGGCGATGTTGGGGGCAGCTCATTTGTTAGAGTAACTTTAATTTGAACCTTTTCTCCTTGCCTGCTCTCACTGAATAACACAGTCTCCTAACCAAATAAGCAATTGCATTAATAAAAGCTTAAGTAAAAAATAAAAAAATTCCTCTTAAAACATTTTCTTTACACGTGTATAAATAAATTGCAATTTACCTTATCGTGTAGTCTGGTGGGCAGGAAGAGGATTGCCCCATCAAAGCTGCGTGCTGAGCCAAGAATTTCACTGTGTTGGAAGAGTAGTGCAGAGCGTACACGGCGAGACTCCATTTGGGGCAAGTAGTCCACGTGATACTGGTACAAAACCCACCGAGGGCGTGACACGATGCGGAAGAAATTGGCTCTCAACTCGATGGAGCTGCCAGACGTCCCTGGGAGAACACAATACAGTCAGAAAATGATTTCACTTTAATTTGTCACTTTAATTCTAAAAAATAAACAGAAGTTTACCAACCACTCTTTGATGCTTTGACATGCTCCATAGCATGTCGAGTGTTAACTCCTGCATCATCAAAATCTCGACGTCGTCCACCCCTGTCTCCCAGTTTAACCTGGTGGAAGCCTGCTGAAATCTGTGAAATAGCTGATAGAAACAATTGACAAACCATTATTTTTATTTCTTTAACCATTTCTGTTAATTAGTTGCTTCTTTATTACCAGTTGGGCATTGAAAAATCATAATTCAGCAGATTGAGAAAAACCTGTGTTTTTCCTGGCTCAAAAGAAGACAGGAAATGCTTGAGTCATTAAGCATTATCGTGAGACAGCAGACACTTGTTTTATATAATGCATTTGGCTGAGCCAACATGGGACTGAACTGTTGCCAAGCGCAAACATTTTTTTCAGGTCTACAACGCTGTGGCTTTTTTTTCTCCCTTTTGTCTTGTTCTTGCGACCATTCATAATTAAACTATAGTTATTTGTGGAGCTATGTAAATCTAAAATAACGATCAATAATTAATTAACAATTATTCAATCTGTAGTCTAAGCATCAAGTTCTGTAAATGCTGTATACAATATTTTAATCATAATTTATTATTTTTTTGGTCGATTAATCTATGGATTATTTTTTCAATTAATCTATCGATTATTTATCCGGTTAATCGGATAACTACATTATTGATTATGTAGAAAGCCAGTCGATGCCATGCTCCCTCAGAATCTGTGTCACCCACATTGGTAACAGTGTCGTGCAGCCTGCACCACTTTGTGTTCATTATTACAAAGCCAGGGCAGTGTAGAAACACCAGATTATAGTTTTCAGCATGTACAGAGAATGGGCAGCTAGCAGACCATGAGCAGATATTTGCTCAACTTCACAAAGTGTATTGTGTTGCAATCACTGACTACCTTTAACTGGTTTTAATATTTTTACGTAAAAAAAAAAAATCTAATCTCTCTCTTTCTCTCTCTAATTGATATTAAATCTGCAAGAGCTTGTTAAAAAAGAATGGTGTGCATTATACATTTAGCACAAAATTAAGTGAAATGAAATAAATTTCAGGAATACCAAAACATTAGTGCAACCTAAAGTTTAGCAGTCCCAACCAAATCATTTTACAGTAAAATGTGTGCACTAATTCTAAAAGCCAGGAATAACTCAAACTAGTGCATTCTTAATCAAATCTAACACACCCACCAAAGCAGATGCATGAACACCTCTCCTCTCATGTTAGGCTGTTTTAGGACAGTTCAATTATACCGGTACTGTAGAATCAGACCTATGACAGCACACGAGTAATATGGCTTACAAATTAACATTTGACAACATAATCTCATCAAATCGATGAGATTGTAGAGCAAGGCGGCAGCAAGGGTGAAACATTTTGGTCCATGCGCGAAAGGAAAGCGTCCGCTAGTGTTCCTTTAACAAGACAGCGTGACAGAGCTCGAACACAGCAGATGCATGCTTTGTTTTTGCACGTTGTTCAATTGGCATGAAACTTACACAGCTCCGCTATTTTTCTCCGCTTCAATGGCTCCGTGTTCGCGTGTAGCTCTTCCACTGTGTCCCACAATGTTTTCGTTGATGCTTTATACCAACGCATGTCACGCTCTGTATCTAGCAGAGTGCTAACGCTAACATTGTTAGCTGCTGCTCGCCTGGCATTTACCGCTACCGAGTCGACAATACATTTAGCAAATCGACGTATTTACGTAACCGGTGACATCAGTTACGTCGACTAATCGTCCCAGCACTACATTCTATGTAAGATATAGTATAACTATATCGACCTGAGCAGAGAATGACATTACACTCCTTGTGTGTTGCCTAGCTCCTCCATTTTGATGTCTGGTCCAGCCACCTGTGCATGTGGCCCACAAAGCATGCTGTGGGCCACACACAGTGTGACATCTAGAGTAGAAGTCATAAAGAGCCACTTTAAATAAAAACATATATACACACACAAAAAAAACAATATATACATATAATAAATAGAAAATGCATTATATATATAATCTTAATATTATTTTAAGAACAAAATAACATACCTTCTGTAGTTATGGTTCCAGGAACACTTTTCTGTCTTCCTCTACCAATCTGCACACCCTCTGGGGATGGAGGTTGTTGAACTACTGCTGCTGCCGCCGCCACACCCTCATGGCTCTTGAGAATTAATATTTCATCAGACAGAATTAGGAATTAATGGTTGGGAATCAGTAACTCATGATACTATTACACTACAGCGAATCTGCGATAATACATTGCAGGAAAATAATGTACGTTTTCTTTGTAACAAAAAAAAAAAGTTTAAAGACCTGAAGTTTTTAGTCTTGTTTTTAGTTGGTTTCTACACACAACACAGGGATGGGCAGTATTTGAGATGTATTGAGTTTCTCTTATAAAGTATTGCATTTCCATCAACAGTCTTAAATGTATATTCTTGTTATTTCATAGCCCATTAGTGCTTGCTCAGCACATTATCAAATCGGAAGAACATGGCAATTTCGGAGGTGCCCTACGTATGCTGCTAATTTGTTTGTTCATGCAGCATGCGCCGTACATGACTTTGCTTTTAAAGAGATAGGAAAGAGGTTACAAGGTGGAAAAATATTCCTTATATATTTCAGAGGGATATATTTAATATACATCAACCAAATAAATAAAAATAAGTGTGTTAACATTTTGACAAAAAATGCTACATTCAAAGGGCTCAGGGCTGAATGGGCATGTTAGTAATGTACCCCCATGCCCCCTCCCCCTTTCAACTCTAGGCTATTGGCAACATTCTTAAGTGGTGCAACTCACTGTCTAGCTAGCTGCAATGGCCCATCTTTCAGCAGTTGCGATTGGCTCAGTAAAACGTCATATTTATGAACAGTCAGAAGACAGAAGCACCTGAAGAAACTGCCAAATATCCATGTATAATTCAAGTCTATAACAAACACCCTGTTCGAACATAAGGATGCTCATAAGTGTACGTGGTACCAGAGCACC
>JAODTR010024112.1:0-23578 GCA_025399935.1 Amblyopsis rosae
TTATATTAAGCCTCTACATCCTTTAATGACATGCTAAGACTAAAATGACTGATTTCCCTTGACTATCCCTTTAAGAAAAAGTAATAAGAAACAAGATATTACATAATAAAATATACTAGACTAATAAAATAAAAGCTACAATGTAAAAGGTAAAAATAATAAAATCATTCATCCCTGTCCCTTCCCAGTGAACTCTGCAGAGTTCCAAACAAGTATATTCCTCCCCAAAACAACAAATACAAACGTGAAGCAATAGGATTATTACTATACATGTTAAACACCAGTGTAAATCTATGTGAACAGGATTTCCTCCGGCGTACAGTTTCTTGTCATGTTGCATTTGTTTCATGGTCAGTGTGCTAAGATGCTGAAATGACCTTAACGGAAAACAATTAATTCTTCTAGCCTGCATTGATTCCTCAGCTTCATAACCTTGTCCACATTTCAACATTTGACACCTGGAAGTCCTGAATGTGGTTACTGAATGTGCAATGTCCTCGATGTGCACCTGAAAACAACCACTTTTATCATTTAAAATCCACCTTAGGCCTCGATCACATAGAGACGCGTCACTAGAAACACGTCATCACCAAAGCCATAGTTTTCTTTCGTGTTTTGCTCGGGTTTTATAGACGCGCAATTACGGTCACCTTTTCAGCGCAAGATAGAGTTGCACTGCTCGTCAATGTCACACAATCTGCCAATCTCTGTGTGATCGGGGCCTATATCAGCACGTCTCTGTGTGATCATGGCCTTAAGGCTCCCTGCTCCTAATCTATCTCATCTAATCTTGTGGTTTCCTCTCTCTCTGGCACACACACATGCATGATAAAGATCCACACCTGTTCAGGATGTACCAGACCCCCGTCAGAGTACCTGCAAGCCAAGAGCCTGACAGGAGCCATGCGGTCATGTACAGGGCGATCACATACACCGCTTGAAGTGAGAAGACTGTGTAGATGTAGAAATACACTGGCTCCAGGTATTGCTGGACAACACAAACAGGCAAGAACAGATGTTAATTTCAAAGGCACAGTGAAAGAGCGCACAGAGACATGGCTGTGGTGATAGTGGATGTCTGTGGCACTCGGGAACACGGTGACATTTCAAAGTTTTGCAATGGCATTTCACTGGCAGGCAGCCTTGTCACATTGCGGGATCGCTAACAGAAGCAAGTAGCTATTTCCAAGCTAATTGATATGCCGATACCGAAACCTTTTCTTCTTCCTACATGACAAGGGCAGGGCCACCAAGTCATGCTGGAAAGTAAAATGTCATTTTGTCTCTTGAGCAAGTGACTGATGGTCTGCTACAGTCATTATAAGTGAAAGAAATAGTAAAATCTAATAGAGCAGCGACTGAAAGCATCAATGTGTAGCAAGACCCGGATACAGCGCATATAAACGCCAGCCCTTCAGTTAATGTGAAAGTGTCAGGGCTTCCACGTGCCACACTTTGTTTATGTACTGCAGGACGTTTTGTAGTAGTGCTACACTTTGTTTATGTACTGCAGGACGTTCTGTAGTACTGCTACACTTTGATTATGTACTGTGGGACGTTCTGTAGTAGTACTACACTTTGATTATGTACTGTGGGACGTTCTGTAGTACTGCTACACTTTGATTATGTACTGTGGGACATTCTGTAGTAGTACTACACTTTGATTATGTACTGTGGGACGTTCTGTAGTAGTGCAACACTTTGATTATGTACTGTGGGACGTTCTGTAGCAATGCTACTTATGGTAGTAGTATTGTGTATAATGATAAACATGATGCAAACTAAACTAGATATCAGACATCCCAAGTCTCCAGGAAGTTCCGGGAGTCTTCCGAATTTTTATAGCGGCTCCCTGACACCCACAAATAGTATAAAATATATTTATATAAAATTATTATATAAAACAAAATAATGTATTGTCTATATTTTAGTAAATTGTTGGTTAACAATGTGACATAACCACCGCAATATATTGTCATTCGTGTTTTGCATTTGCCATCCTGTCCAGAAAGTGTTTGCAGTCTGTGTTCCACGTGAATGCCGCATTAGATAAGCTGCAGTACACCAGTAGCACCTGTAGGGGGCAGCAGTCTGTAGAACACAAATTAAATAAGCTGCAGTACACCAGTAGCACCTGTAGGGGCAGCAGTCTGTAGAGCACACTGAGGACAACCTCCTGGTAGATGTTCATTCTCTGCAGCAGGTTGATGGTCCTCTTGGACTCTGTCAGGTTGTCATGGATCAACTCTGAAAGGCCTGCCAGCACACACACACACAAACATACACGCACACACACGCACGCACACACACTCATGCACACGCATGCACGCACGCACGCACGCACGCTCATGCACGCACGCACACACACACACATGCACGCACGCATCACGCATGCATTCACATACAAACACGCACGCACACACACACACTCACACACACACAGCATTAAAAAGGTGTTCATAGATCAGAACGACTAGTGAACATAGTGAGTAAAAATGTTTATACTGTATAATGTGTGAAAGTAGCCTAAACTTTTCAGATTCAGTCTATTGAAGTTTAACACAACAATGAACAGCCAAAATATCTACAAATATACAAAACAGCAACAAAAAAGTATAACTACACATAAAAGTAAATATAACTATTACTATAGTACCAAAACCTCTCCAAAGGCTTGTTGTCACACTCGGGGAGCCTGCTGTTGTATTTAAACACAAACAGTGTTGTTAAAAACTCATATACTGTTTTAGTCTACTAGACTAAGAACCTTATTTTCCAATGGAGACCTTCATTGACTTTTTCTTTTAGTCATGGACTAGTCTGCATTCCTGTCTGGGCAACGGGCTGTGCGTTTAACACACAAGCGATACTTATTTTGGTTGGATCTTATAATATATTTTAATCTAACCATGGAAGACCTCAGTGAGGCAGACACCACTAAAGCCCAGTGCAGCCCCATTATTACAGTGTGAACCAGTTAAAAACAGAGTAGACACACTTTTGTGATCTCACAGGTATCAGCCAAGGCCGTTAATCCAAGTTAGGCTTTGGGCTCGGTCAGTGGAGCAGCTACTCCAAATGTGCTCCGTTTGGAAGGAACCACCGAGGCGCAAAAATAACAGCTGAGAGCTGGGTTTATGCTCCAGGCGGGGTTATGTCATCTCCATCACAGCAGTGGGTTCGCTAAATCCATAATACCCTCGAGTGCTTTCCACAAGCGAGGGCCATATTATCCCAGCACACAAGAGGGGTCTGGCTGAGGACATCTCATTCCTCTTCCTCTTTTGCCCTCAGTTGCTTTAGCCTCTTGTCGTTGTTTTCTTGTCGGCCGTGAAGGTTTTCCCAGCAGCTTTCATGTACGGCCTTTTGATGGAGACAGCTTGTTGAAAGAGGGGAAGAGGTAGAGGCCAGCAGCATCCTCCATTTATTAAATAACCTCCATTTGTAGTGCAAGGCCATGGAGCAACTGCTGTTTTCAACACAGGGCTTTCATGTTATCAACGTTATAAAACAGGTTGACTGGTTTCGATAAAGGTGGAGTCAGCGCTCGCGAGTGCGTATGTGTGTGTGTGCACGCAGAACAAATTATCTGGTGTTGCTACATGGCCCTGGCTCTGTACATGGGAACACAAACAAAGCGGTGCTGACCGCACCACACATCCCGGGCTTGGCAATGTGTGTTCTATGTGGGGGAAGGCGGAGCTTCTGACGAAGCACCCTTGAAGGAAGAGGTGTTTTTTGTTTGGATCAAGTTGAAATACAACGATGGGCGGAGCGACAGGTTGTCCATAAGTAGCTGGTTCGAACCCCGCCGCGCTAACTCCTCACCAAGTGTCGAGCTGTCCTTGAGCAAGACACCTAACCCTAACTGCTCCCCCCGGTGGTCAGATGGCACCTTGCATGGCTGATAACGCCATGGTGTATGAATGTGTGTGAATGGGTGATCGTGAGGCGGCAGTGCTGTACAGCGCTTTGAGTGGCCAGAAGGTTCGAAAAGCGCTGCATAAATGCATCCATTTAAATGCAAGCTTTCTCAAGAATGACGTTTAAAAAGAAATGTTGAAAATGTCTCAAAAAACATAGTTTATATGAACAATTATAATATTGTATCTTTAACACATTTTCTAATTATGCTTTCCCCTTTTCCTGCAATGCCTGTGTCCTGCCATGGTGGCTAAGGGATTGTCTAAGGGATTGTCTAAGTGCGTACCTTGCTGCACGGTGGGAGCCTGCAACATCTGCTTGTAGTAGGAGTAGTATAAGCCGCACTCTGTCCGAAAGGAGATCTCACGCTCAACTTCCTGGAACAGGAAAGGGGAGAGCAAAGCATAATATTCATAATATGGAAAACAGATACGCTGGCAAACGCCACAGAGGAATACATGCAGGACACACTGTCATGGAACGTCCAGCTAGTGCAGAGATTCAGCAGGGGGGGTGCGACCACTATGGGTCTTCGGCGGTACTGCGGTGGGTCCACCAAATGATTTGATACCCGAATGTTTTTGGGTTTTTTTCTACAAGAAATGTATGTGTGTCCAAAAATACACATTATATTATTATATAAGCTATACATACTGTATATGAATCTGTCAACAGGTCTAATTTTTTTGTTTTACGACTTTGTGGTGTATAAAGTACACCATTACAAAGTACTTATACACGGCACAATAGGCTTCACTACCCTATTAATGTTGGCCCTCTATCAGCCAAGCGGTCCCTGGCCTGAGCTGGGCTGTTCACATGCACAGGGCTGTGCGTGTGTGTGTGTGTGTGTGTGTGTGTGTGTGTAGTCTATGTGCCAACAGATCAGATCAGCGGTTGTCTTCCCATTTGAATCCTACTAGCCATGCGTCATTACCATTCTGCAGTGCTGCTGAGGGAGGACTGGAACATTCCTCTCCTCTTTTCTAATCGCCAATACAACATAAAAGAGGGGCCTGAAATGTACACAAACTAAGTCTATGTCTCAAACATTGAGGCACTCTCCTGAATTCACCATTCGTTTCATCTACATCGTTGATGTGCAGTTAGCATAACGACAGAGCATAGTGTCGTCATGGAAGTCGGGTCCAGCAAAGGAGCAGCTTAACGTGAGCTCCCTAAACTTGAGCCATTCTTGTTAAACATCAACAATAATACAAACATCAATATTACAAAGCCTCCCACTATTGACTGCTTTGCTGTCTCTTTTGGGTGTCTTCAGAAGAAACAGCCAATCAAATAAAAAACTGCTTTATTGAGCATGAAAAGATTTTGAATCTATCTGGCACAATCTCATTATATCAAAGCCAAGAGAAAATTGTCTTAACACATTGGTAGAGAAGTTCCAACATCAAAGCAAACCTGTCTCATTGGAAACAATACCCCCAACATAAGGCTGACATGAAAACCATATTTTGTATTTTCAAAGAAAGTAGAAAAACAATCCACTTATAAATAAGTCAGTAACTCACACATCAAATATACGCCTTACAATCTTGGATGCATTGTACAATCATTGTACAATATACATTGTACAATCTTAGCTGCAAACATGATGAACATGTATCGAATACCACGACCGTACCTTTGTGTTTTTAGTTACTCTCAGGCAGTGTTAATTTTGGCAGCAATTTTTAATTTAGTCTTAGTTTTAGTCTTTAGACGAAAATGCTTTATAGTTTTAGTCACATTTTAGTCATTTTCATTCTAAATAATAAACAATTTTAGTCGACGAAAATAGAAAATCTTTTTCGTCAACGAAAACTCATTACATTTTAGTCAACTTTTAGTCACAATGTTTTCTCTCTTTAAACAAATGCAAGTCTAATACCGGTATGGCCGTTTGCATGCATATGGTATGGTATTTAGCTATTTAGGCCAGAATGATTAATATCAACATTGGGTAACTCCGATTTCACTAGCAACAGGCTAGCTCAAGCTATAAGAGTCCGAACAGATATGGCGCATTGGGTCATAAGCAACAACATCTGTTCATTCATTGGCAAGTCTTTTACTTGCGTAAGTTATGGGACACAGCGCCGCCTACTTGTCAAGAGAGGTATTTTAACTGTTAGAGGTAAATCTACACTTATGAATTTGTTGGTAAACTTATCAACACAGGGCTGACTGTTTGCAGGTATTGTGAATCTCTTACATAAATAGGCTACTGCTTAAAATTAACAGAAAGACAGAAACAAAAGATAACTAGCACTGGACTAGTGTTGTGCTGGAAATACTTATACAGACTTATGAGTGACAATGCTAACAGCCATTGAAAATCTACGACTCCACTTCCTGGGAGACCACTGTAAGGTCGATAGCACTGTTATCAGAAGTTCAGCTCAGAGATGCTTAAGTGACGTACTGCTTATGGATGCAAGAGAGTGAGACTAGAGGACAATAGAGCTGGGCGATATTCCAATATTTAATTTATATCTGTATATTTTCAAAAGAGATATCAAATTAGACAATATCGATTATATCGATATAGTTATATTACGTGTTTATTCAATATTTTTTTCGATTTGTTCGTCTCTCTGTCCATGCCTGCACTGATGAGTGGAGTCAGGAGCGACTGATGTAGCTCACGTGTCGGCTTACTAACTCCGCTCGCACAAGTTGACACAGTGAGCATTTGAAGCGCACCTTTTTTCAGAGTAGCCAATGAGATCCTGAGTGACATGCTCAATTTCCGTTTCTGACAAACTGATACAGTTAGCCAGCTACTATTACACGGTACCGATAATCAAAAACAAATATAGCTGCAATATTCACAACCTCTCTGCTATGGATTTAACCATGTACAACTACAATCAATGTAGCTGAAAATAAATTAAGAAATTCACATTTGCTTCGGGTTTCCAATTTTTTCTCACTTTATAGAAAGTACCGATAAATATTGTGCATCGATATTCAACCTACATATTTCGGGATGTGATTTCTGGTCCATATCACCCAGCCCTAGCGGACACTAACTCCTACCCTGAGGTGAGAGAACCACAGCAGGTTTTCATGTATGGAGTTGACCGACCAGGCCTGCAGCAGTGCCAGGAGTCCAGCCAATGCCAGCCCCGTTCCCATGGAAGCGCTCTGTTGCCAAGGCCACCGAGGCAGAACGGGTGATCCAGATTCGCTGCCAGACCCTCCCGGTGGGGTGGAGTTACAACCTGAGGTGGCCCTGTCCGACCCGTGCGTTGCGCTCCCACGCGTCCCGCTGGACCCGCTGAGCTTAGCTCTCTTCCGGAGCTCCATTGTGGGACAGAAGTGCATGCAGTCCTACGTGATGATGCGCTGCGTCCAGGAAGAGTAAATAAACAGGTTCTCTCCTTCACGCTCATACAATTCATTAATTCACTCCTGCCTTCAAAGCAATGGAACTTTCTCCAAGGGCATGAAAAGGTAGATTATTCCGCATTTCCTCTTCTAGGCTTGCCTGGGGCAAAGCAAGCCTCGGATTTGAACCAACAACTTTGATGGGGTGGCAAATCTGCTGATAAAATGAAGGTCAAAGAGAAGTGCACTCAATCCCAATGTGGCTGGCTGGCTCTGAAGAGGCCGCTCACTTCAGGGGGAACCACAAAGCCGCAATAGCCCTGTGATGCTAGCTTCCGTTTTGGTTTGCCCGCATTATCGCTCACGGCGCTGGGAATCCACGAGCGGGGAAGCGGCAGGCTCGTATTCCACTACTGGGTTGGCTTCTTCTATGTGCCGGGAGCCCAGACACTGGCCGAATGGCCCCTGCCCCCACGACAACCAGGAGAAAACAAAGCCCAAAACAAACACCAGTGGCTGGACCGCTTCACCAGGCAAACAGATCCGCCACTGCCTGCCTCAGAGAGAGAAAGCAGAAAGAGAGAGAGGGGGAGAGGGAGGGAGAGAGAGAGAGTAGGGGAAATAAGAGGACGGCTGGAGATAACTTGGGGAAGAAAACTGAAAACAGAGTCGAGTGCTGGTGACCTTTCCTGTTAGCACACACACACACCCAAGCTGAAAAGGTGTGTGTGTGTGTGTGTGTGTGTGTGTGGTAGTGGTGGGTGTTGCTATGTTTGGAAAATGCCGGGAGCAATTGTCGGCAGGTTTTACAGACGCGGCGGCGGAGCTATGTGCTCAAGAGCTCTGCTTCAGAGAATTAGCCGTGTCGAGAGCTGTAACACTGCATGACCTCATACGGGATGAATTTACTAGGCTGACGGGCTCAGCCGCTGCACTAAGGCACTGCAGCGGGTTTGTGAATGAGTACAGTTAAGAGAGAGAAGGAAACAGCACAATGTACATGCATTCTGAAATGCTCGTTCTAATCTAACGTTCCAACACCCTTCACATTAACAACTATAAACTTCTTAAAGCAAAGAGATGTGATCACAGTAGCGGGCTTCCTTAATGTATTCACCATGCCTCCCTGTGCACTACTGACCCGGAGAGTAAAGAATGCACGTCTCTGTTTGAGACCAAAATGACAACCAGACAGAAAACTTCATACGACGTAATTTGGTCTTTGAAGAAAGAAGAACACTGATAGCCTTAACAGAAAGAAGCTCTGGATGCACGCACACGCACACACACACACACGCACAGGCACGCACACACACACACGCACACAGTGAAATGTTAGCCACCAGACAGTGTTCACAAGCCCGCCATCTCGTGGGAATTGAGGGAAACATTCGCCAGGACTGTGAAGAACTGCTATTTATTATGAATGAGTACATCTGTCTACTTGCCACACACAACACACGCACACACACACACATGCACTGTACATACACACACACACACACACACATGCACTGTACATACACACATTTGCCTTGCTTTAATCTGCATTGCTGGACTTTGCTCAAAATCACTATATTCCATATTCCAATTAATTCTAGAGGTGGTCAAAAATCCAAAGGGCCATTTGTATGTTCTTTAATGGATGCTACTATTAACTTTTGGTTTTACATTTTTCACTCCATTATTAGATATTTAGTCTAAGTTTAAATTACCTGATGTCATAATGGGGGCATATGATTTGTTTCTGAGCAATCTGACCCTGGATACATGTTTGGACGCCTGCTCTTCTAACAGATTTATTCTGGACACATAACAGGGACCACTTCATGGATAGGACCTTTTGAACCTGAATCCGTAGACAAAGCTGTAAAACTGCTCAATTATTTTTTAATTCAAACAAACTTTAAATAAACCCAAGAATGTAATAAATGTAATTCAAATGTAAATTAAATTCAAATGTAAGGCTTCTGAAGTTACTAAATGTTCCATACACTCTTTTTGACCCAGCAGTGACCCTCAGCAAGCCATTGTTTGATGTATTGCCCAGCTATAAATCCAACATGTTTAACAATGTAGCTTCAACTGTTGAAGCTGTGGAAAGCAGATTCTGCAATGACATCACATCTGGCAGGGCGCAATGTTCACTACAGGCCCGACTGCAAAGTCATGCAGGGACAGGACAGCTCACTGATGTTTTAGGACTTAAATGAGCTTTATTTGGCCCGAAATTCAATCCTTTGTAACATACGCGAAACATTTAGTCTCCCATCTCAGAATTAAGTGTTTATGACATTTGCACACCAGGAAATAATGGAGGCCTTGTAATGTACTTCTGGAAGATAACAGAAAATTCCAGAAGATGTGTAGAGATTATATCTTTGTGTACTGAACAAATTAGGTGAGATTTTCCATCTGTAAATTTGCACATCTGCTATCTCGATGACTCCAGCAGGCCAAATCCTTAGATGACTTCTGCAGTAAAGGGTTGCACTTTTCAATCTGGTCGTTCTAATTTAACAGCCTCATAAACAGCATGGGCCCAAGCACTTCAAAGATATTCCCACATCTCACTCTACAGAAGTACATCCTGTGGAAATGTTTGTAGTTTTTATAAACCTTTGTCAGACAGCTAGATGTGTACATCTAGAAAAGGGATTTAATATATATATTTCCACAAGGTTGCCCAAGGTTTAGACACCTTTTACTTTCTATATGTCTTTTGGATGGCTGGTTGGCTGGGACAGTTACCGATACTGTAGCACACCCATGGAAGTATTTTTTTTTTGGGGGGGGGGGGGGGGTTGGGTCCGCTGCTTGAGCTGCTACCCCCGTGACCCGATCATGGATACGCGGTTGAAGATGGATGGATCGATGGGTGGATCGATGCATGGATGGATGAATGGATCGATGGATAAATGGATGCATGGATGGATGCATGGATGGATGGATAGATAAATGGATGCATGGATGGATAAATGGATGCATGGATGGATGGATGGATGCATGGATGGATGGATGGATGGATGCATGGATGGATAAATGGATGGATGGATAAATGGATGCATGGATGGATGGATGGATGGATGCATGGATGGATGGATGGATGGATACATGCATGGATGGATGGATGGATGGATGCATGGACGGATGGATAAATGGATGGATGGATGGATAAATGGATGGATGCATGGATGGATGCATGGATGGATGGATAAATGGATGCATGGATGGATAAATGGATGCATGGATGGATGGATGCATGGATGGATGGATGGATGGATGCATGCATGGATGGATGGATGGATGCATGGATGGATGGATGCATGCATGCATGCATGGATGGATGGATGCATGGATGGATGGATGGATGAATGGATGGATGCATGAATGATGGATGGATGGATGGATGGATGCATGGATGGATGGACGGATGGATGGATGGACGGACGGATGGATGCATGGATGGATGGATGGATGGATGGATGATGGATGGATGCATGGATGGATGCATGGATGGATGGATGCATAATGATAACTCAATGAACAACATCCATAACGTACCTTGTCTCTTCCCTTAAATTAGCATTATAAGTTGATGCAGAAAATGCACAAATTGGGGCATAAGAACGTTTCTCAACCCCCCCCCACACCGCTCTCCTCACCTTGATGTTGGAGAACCACAGGTCATTCTCATGCAGCGTGGCCATGTAGATGCAGCACAGCAGGCCGAGGCCCACAGACACCGACCAGCCAATCGACGTCCAGATGACAGCCCCCCATGACCAATCACCTGCAGAGACATTCAACGCGTACCTCAGGCCATTTAGCAGTCACGACGTGTGTGTGTGTGTGTGTGTGTGTGTCTGTGTGTGAGAGAGTGAAATTAATAATGTAGTGTTACTATGGCGACCTCCTTGCTGCTGATTGTTAATTTAAGTTAGATGTATTCTCTGGTTAAGATTAGTGATTACATTCATGATGTAGTGTACCCTCTGGGGGTAGTGGTTAAATGTAGGGGTTATTTACCACAATTATCAGATGTTAAGTGAACCTGCCTGTTTCTACAGACAGCGAAAAAGCACAACATTGGTATAATTAAGAGATTTGCAGAAACAAATATGTATTTTTGTGTTTGCTTACAGTATGACGCTAGAGAACTATTTGCATTATTGGCAGGTTACTTAGATAGCTGGCAGTTCTGGTTGTACTGAGCGCACTCAGCACCAGAGGTAATCAGAAGCGCTGGAATGCCCCCTAGTGGACGTAGATGTAAACATATCTGTTTAGACATAAAGTACGCAGTGGAGTAAAGTTGGCAATGCTTCTTGCTTATATTTTGCACAGGTATACGTACACGTACAAAACTGGAGTATGAATGGGCCTTTATCCCAGGTGAGTTTACAGTGAGTTAAGTACATGTACAACTATTAAAGGCAGGGTTAGTCATTCTCCAGAACGCTGTGATCTGAAATCAAAACAACCTCCCTCTAAAGCTCCGCCCCCAAACATTGAAACAAATTCAAATCACATTGTTGTTGTGTGCAGAACGCACCATTTGTTTGTGTTCTTATTTAAGTACCAGATTACGTTTTCAGCTCAAACAGAGACCGGTAAAATAGAGAAGTTTGAGGAGATATTTGGTGAATATGACAAAAAATATATTATTTTACAGTTAGCATAGTTACCATTAAATGTGAATATGTTGGGTGAGGCATCTTACTCACGGAATCTTGCAAGTCAACAACTAGACCAGAATATTACCCTGCCCTCATCCTCATCATCATCACATCATTTCTCATGCACAAAAAGCCCCACATCTGTTCCAAACTAATATAACTAGCTGTTTTGAAGAGTTGACACTGGCAGACATCTATTCAATTCAATACAAAAGAATACATAAATCCCAGATTGATTAACTAGGTTTATGTGGTCACACTGATCCAACGATCTCCACATCCTCTTTGGATGCCCTGACTGTATGTAATGCTTTGTTTCCAGGGATACATTTCAGTCCATCAGTAATATAATGTAATACTGACAAAGCATAATAAAGTAAAACATATTTAGACAGGAATAATTGCCTGTCCAATAACAGCGTGGGACAGAAACTAAAGCTGAATCTAAAGTCTGATTTCATTTTATTCACAACTCCAGATAGTTTATTAAACTCAACTCTGCATACCCAGACAGGTGTTGTGAGTTCATTTGGGTCTGATTATAGCTTTTCTCCTGCTCAAATGATGATATTCTAAAGTGTGTGATATACAGCCTACAGCGCTTGGCAACACCTGAATAATGCATCGTTTCTAAACACACCCACAGTGGGTGATTCTAAGTAGCTATTTGCTGACATCTTATGTCAACTAGATTCTGCCTGCTCTACATCTTGTATGGGTTTACAGTAGGGATGTGACGATATACAGTATTATCGTTTATCAAGATAAAAATACTGACGATAATCGTGGTGAGTGTAAATTATCATGATAATCATTCATATTATATCAAAAGAATCACATAAAAAAAGATACAAAGGGCCGTGGGGCTATTCTCACCCGGATGCAAATAGACATTGTATTATCATTATTTTTATTATATACATATGTAGTATCATTATTATTATTATAGCAGTGTGCATGTGTATATGAGTGAAAGTGTGTGCGTTTATGTGTGTGTGTGTGTGTGTATGCGTTTATGAGTGAGTGAGTGAGTGTGTGTGTGTATGTGAGTGAGTGAGTGAGTATGTGTGCGTGAGTGTGTGTGTGTGTGTGTATGTGAGTGAGTGAGTGAGTTAGATGTTGAGGTGAGGGGAAGTGTAATAAAGGGGTCGGTAACTCACCCAACACGGCCCTCTCCGAACGCTCGGCGCAGCAGTGAGAAGACCTCTGCGGCTGGAGGTCCGCGGCCGCTGGGGACTCCTTCCCCCTACCAGCCCTCCTCTGGCGCAGAGCCGCCATTGCGGCGGAACACTGCGAGTAGTGCACAGCGGGGCGCTAATGTTATAGGTTGACACCTGCACGTATACGCTGTATAGAGTATAGACACAATGCCGTATACACACGCACACATGCGCGTTCACTCACACTCAAGCCACATTAGCCTACATGTTTTCATTTAAATACACATACATAGTGGGATAGACTACGATATCATATCATAAGGCTATTAGGTTTATCTCGCTCATTGTCATAATATCGTGGCGTAAGCAAACGCTCTTGCTCTCTCGCTCTCTCTCACACACACACACACACACACACACACACACACACACACACAGCCACACACTATGTGGAAGGTGAGCAGAGACAGAGTATCAAACAACAACAGTATTTCGTGTTGTGTGTCTGTTCCATCCATCGACTCATTCATCCAGTCTCCGCGACGGACCCAAGGGGCCTTGCCATGCAGCGGAGTTTCCTAGCCTCGTCGCTGCTGGAATTACATGAAATCTCAGATCGCATCACTCTCGGCTCGGCGCGGCGCGGAGCGGACGACGCGCCATGGCCGCATTTCTCCTACACACCCACCGCCGCGGTAACAAAGACGGATTTGATAGCACTGTAAACGCACTGTAAACGCAAGCCTCACCCTCCTGTACAACGCACTGCAGGATGGTCCCTCTCTCTCTCTCTCTCTTTCTCCCTCTCTTTCCTCCTCTTTCCTCCGTAGACTCGATACGTGCTCAGCAGCAGCAGAGAAGATTTGCGCAGACGGGGGCTCCTGCCCGCTGTAAACAGGACCTAGCAGAATGGGATAATTCCGGTCGACATGCCCGGTTTATTTTACATGGCCAAGGCAACTCAAATGTGTAACGTAATTTACTATTGTAGGCTAACAGCCGAGTGCCACGTCGCTGTCCAGAAACGCTTGAGGTTTGAAAGTGAATGTCAACAAACGGGGAGATAAGAAAGAGCAGCCGAGCTGACTGACCCCGAACGCCCCCTAATAGCCGTAATGAACAAATACCGTCAAAAAGATGTGGACATGTTATAAAATGTTACAAGCCCGCTGTTTATTAGGCTAAAACGAATACGCCTCTATATCCCACTGACAGGTAAGCACAATATGCTACTTTCGTATGCTATAGAATACTACACCAACATCATTTAATTGAGAACAGCCTTTTTCATTCAAATTATAATTATCTTCTATACATACTCTAATAAACATCCAAAATATAGGCTATTGTTTTAATCAATTGTATAATTGTATAGGGCATATAAGTACATGTCCACTGTCACTCATAAAGTATCTCTACTTTGTAGAAATATTTTAGCAATGTCTTAATTTTAATATGTAATAGCCTATTATAGTCTATTATTTTAATGTGCTTGTCTAACACCCAGAACAAAACTAACGTTTGTTAAGGAGGCATTTAAAGGTTTAGTCGACTTTTTATCCAATTCAGCAAATACAGAATATTATAAAGAAATCTGTTTCTCCACCCTGGCACACAATGATGCAGACCACACCAGAGTTCCATGTCAATGTGGGGATCCCTGGATTTGACCATAATGTTATATGCTGTACTGATAGATTAACATTCCCAACAATATGCTGCACTGATAGATTAACATTCCCAACTCTGTCAAAACAGTAGGACCTGATAATGGCTTTCATAAGATTACATATTTTATTAATTCTAAACTACAATTACAGACAAACTCTAAAATGAATGTGATTTATACGATACATTGCAGTTGCTATCAGGGATGTACAACAAATTACATTTTCCATAATATTTATTTGAACAATTTAATATAGCCTAAACATTGTTTTGTGTTTATTAATGAATAAAACCATTTGTGCAACCATATCCATACTCAGAATGACCTAACATCAAATAATGTAACTTATAGATGCCTTGTTACTGTATATGCAAACAAATTAATACAACTGAAAAAAAAAAAAAAAAATACTGCTTTTAAACTATATGAATCTATAAGTGTGACTGTATACAACAGATTTAATTGAGGAATGTGTTAGAACACTCAACATTCAAACAGAAGAAGCAATGATCTGAAGCTGACATGAAAGGCCTGAAGATAATCAACGAGATTAATAAATCAAATTGGCAAAATGGATTATTGGAGAAATTTTTTTTTTTTAATGGCTGTAGTCTTTGCCTTGTTTGAATGAGTGGCCACTGTGTGTCATAGTCAATGTTACTTGCTGTCTATGTGGTATGCACAACATCGTATCCTAACTAAAACTAGGGAGCGTCTGAGCGAGAGACCATGGCCCATTAAGATAAACTGGGTCTGTCCCAGTAGGTCCAATTGGAAGCCTAAGCTTTGAGATAGAATGTTCTGCTCTGATATTTACTCTCGTGGACAAAACACAAAGACATATGGGAATGAACAATTAACTTCAAAATAATTGTATTGTGAGAAGCACTTTTTCAACTCAACATCAGACTATTCCCGCAACCATCTTATTTAAACTTTTACAGTTTCCATGTAAACAGATTTAGTTAGAAAACCTGATTTCTTCCCGATTGGCTCGAAGAAGCTGTGTTGTGTAACACGAAGGGATAACAGCGGCCATCTTCCTTTTCAAAACGAGGGTACTCGCTGAGGGCATGGGTGAAGAGGTACAGTTGCATTGCTTTCTCATCACTTCAATATAGGGCTTGTTGGATGATACATACAAACTTCCCCTGTGGGATCAGGTAGGGCGTGCTGTTCGTGCCAGTGACCAACATAACCACGTTGGCTGACCTGCGACAAATGCTGCTTGAAAAATGGGATGCCATCCCACAGCGGTGTGTGACCATGGTGACCAGCATGAGCAGCAGGTGCCAGGCTGTTTTGGTTGTGTGTGGTTCTTCAGACTTCAATTAAACACAATATTCCTAAATTGGTTGGTTATGTTTAATAATTCAGTAGATCAAACCTTTGTGCAAGTTGCATTTGCAATCTTGAGCCAACCAGCAAATGTTTAATAGAGGGCAGGATAGTCTTGTTGTTAGGTCCCAGCAAAAAGGTTGAGGGTTTAATCCTCAACATAGTCTCTAGATGCCTAAACTCTTGAGCTGCAACTACCAATTTTAAGTAATTTTGAATAAATGTGTCTGCTAAAGTACCCAGTTGTCGATTTTCAAATTGTTAACTGCGAGAGCTGCAACTGTGAACGTGTTTTAGAATGTATGCCAATAGAATATTTGATAAAATGGTCAATGGACTGCATTTATATAGCACTTTTATCCAAAGCGCTTCACAGTATTTTGCCTCACATTCACCCATTCACACACACACACACACAATACACCGATGGTGATTGCTACCATGAAGGGTGTGACCAACCACCGGGAGCAGTTGGGTTAGGCATCTTGCTCAAGGATGCTTACAGGCAGGTCAACATCAGGTCAACACCGGGGTTCAAACCCTCGACCTTCCGGCTCAACACCCAGACCAGTAGACCATCCTGACAAATGCGAGCGCTGCACATATAGAAATGACGCCATAAATGACATGTTAAGCATTTACAGTCAGCAGTTGCAACTGAGTGGTGCAGCTCTAGACCACATTATTTATAGATGTGCCTTTTATCTTAACGACAGGCTCAGCGCCCAAACAGAAACGGCCTGCAAGTTATAGCCTTCAGACAACCCCCATTGCTATTCAAGCCGCTGTGCCGCACAGCATCTATGGATAAATAAAAGCATACAATGCGCCTGTGCCCGAGGCACTTCTTCCTTACGCCGCTTCTCTGCCGCCAAGGAAAGGGTGTTGAATGTGCGGGGTGGTAATACTGCATACTTGATGCAAGGTGAGGTTTAGAGTGCTCCATGTAGGATGCACTGGATTCATGTGTATTATTAATGGACATAATCTATTGAAGAACGAAGGACTGAAACTGCACTGAAGCATTTGTGTATTTTATAACCGGTAAGCTTGTTTTGTGAATACAATTACATTACAATAACTCTTGACCAATAGCCAATACAGTGCATGCCTGTACCTTGAACCCTGCCTGGACTGAAAGTAACCAAAGCTAATAATGCCTACCAGTACACATCATTTTTTAATGTTATAAAGCTTTTGGAATTTACAATATGCAGCTTTCAAGCATGCTTTTGGATGTAAAATAAATAACCACAGGCTATTTCAAAAGGGGAGCATTGAAAATGTTGACATAATTATGAAGCTGACTAAGGTAAGTCTATAGGCACAACAATGGGCTTTTAATGCATTATAGGGTGGTTGACACACTGACGAATGATTGTAAAGTCCATTATGCATTCTATCAATATTAAAGAATAGGGCCTTTTAACTTTAGTGTCTGGACCTTTAGCACACCATTGTAGCACGTTTGCGTTTAAATATGGTTGCATAGGTGAAAGATTAAAAGATGACATTCCTTAAGCGGAGCAATCCTCGCCTACATAGACGGAGTCAGAGTAATGTTGATCAAGAATGATCTGTAGGTGGAAGAGTTCTCAAAAGAAGAAGCCACATCAAATCAACTCAACAGTTGGTGGGAGGAAGTGTGTGTGTGTGTGTGTGGGGGGGGGGGGGGGGGTATAGGGAGGGTGGGAGTTATTCACACAAAGTTAATGAGCCAAGAACAATCAATACATTTCGGAGTCTTTATTATTAACAAAAATACAATGGTGAAAATGTGATGCAATACTGCTTATATTGTTCCAAAAATAAATAGACACAAAGCAAGCATCATCACACTGTGGTTTGGGACAACTCCCGATTTAGAATTACCAAAAAGATCTGAAAACAGAAATGCTATTTTCCACACCCCGATCTCTTGCAGAATCACTAGCACCTTTGGTTCTACCGGACAGGTCAGTGTATGTGTTCTTTAACCGTTCATTCCTCCAAACTAAAGGAGGATTTTGATTTTTAACAAAAACATGTTTTTTTTTTCCTTATTTAACAAGAATATTAAGAAAATATATAGATTTTTTACTTCCTCTTAAAAAAGTTAGCTTTGTAATTCTACAGTATGTATACACTGAAAATACAGTACCGACTGTTTGAAATCACCACTGTCAAAGATCACCATGTTCTATGGAAGTCAAGTGCATAAAGTAAGGGTATGGTAAACACAGTTACCCTGTAGAGTTTTACTGTATATTCCAATAAGCGCAAGACAGAATGCACTTTGGTTTACACTAAAGGCACACTGAAGTTTGAGTAACTACAAAAGAGTTAAACATGTTGCCTTGTCAATAGGAGGCTTGGCTATTATGGCACTGGATGTATGGGGTGTGTGTGTGTGAGGGGTGGGGGTGTATATTTGTAAAAAATGCAGAAGAGAGCTAGGTGTACTACATATTTACAAGACGGGAGTACACTGATGGAGAAAACAAATATATATATATGGAAATAATTTAGACACCACTGCAGGTTTCTCTAGTTTTACAATTTATAAATATGTATTATTTTGATTTGTTATGTTTTTTAATGCAAGTTGTCTCCTAAATGTTTTCCCCAGAGGTGTATATATTCTGTGCTGTATGTTTTAACTTGATTAGACTCGTGCCGTGCTAAAGGCAAGTTATCTACACTCTTGTTAAGGTCAGTATACTTGTAAACAGGACAGAAAACAAGTTTTAAAGACAGTAATCCTTGTTCAATTTAGAAGGCCAGTAGAGTGAAAGGTTATTCTGCCTGGGGCCTCTGGTTATTTGGCCATGGGTTTGCTATTCTCAGTGCTAATTGAAATGCATGGTATGTAAATAGGACAGAATATGTGTTTCTTTAAATGCAGCCCCTGACTTTGAATTGTAAATTAACAGAGCAACAATAAAAATGATATGAAAACTATGATAATCTGAATTCCCACTCAGGTAAAGGGGTTCTCTCGATATAGATTTAATTACATTTTGGCTTGATCCCCTAAAATTTACTTGCTCGCTCTCACTCGAGGCGTCAGCTGGGGAGAAGAAAATGCCATGAGTTATGGATATTCCACTTGATCTTAATTTCCTAAACCTCTGTTTGTGTAGACATTATAGCAGGGAGGAAATGACTTAACTTAATAAACGTCCTGCATGAGAAGTATGCTTACCAGGCCACGAAGTTAACACAGAGGAAAAGTAAATGACTTAACTTAATAAACGTCCTGCATGAGAAGTATGTTTACCAGGCCAAGAAGAACACACAATGTGATGTTTCTCTGACCTCATCAGCAACACAACTACATGAAATGGGAACACGGGCTTCGTAATCTGGTGATCAACATGTTAACAGCCTATACTGCAGTTGCTGTAGCCAAGCATCATGACAAGTTTTAGCTACTATGGCAACTGAATAAATCCATACATGCATATTTTTTTATAAGATACCATTTCTATGGTTTGAAATCATTCACACAAAACAAAGAGACTATTAGCTCATTGGACCATTGTTTTGATTCAATCATCTCTTGCTGGTCAAAAGCCTCCATTTAATCTGCTATACTGATCACAGCTCTATTGGTACTATGTACTAAGCATCAACATATCACTCAAAACAGTACAATTTATTCTAACTAAGCAAACCAGAGTAACTTGAGGACACATTCTCCCAGAAACCATGGCAATAAGACATAGCAATAATTTGTAAGAAAGAATGGAACTGAAATGCTGCCTACAGTGAATGAAGCATTCATTCATGCCAAACGTTAAATCAAAGAATAGAGAAGAGGGGTTAGCACAAGAGTTAATGTCTGCTTTAAGGAATTGTGATGGCATTATCAAATACAATAGAGTCCTGGTTTGATGCTTGAGGAGATCCTGTTTGAATGCATCTTTACCCTTTCTCCACAACGCCTTTCTATGGTGAGGCTAGCTCAGTGCAGAACTTTATGGAAGCATTATAAGAAATACAAATAATAATAATACCAAGCGTTCAGCATGTAGAGGGACACGTCAAGGGCCATTTAAGTCCTTGATCCTGCCAAATACAGTGCTTGGCACTCACCATTAACCTCTTCACACTACTAAGATGGTGTTTACGTAACCGATGGTGACAGGGGTCTTAACCGGAGCCATCGGCTGTGACCCGTGTGTTGTTCCAGAAGCAACTACAGTTCAGAACATACTAAACGCTATTGAGGCTGGCTGGCGGCCGTTTGAGACCGAAGCTTTGTAAAACTGACAGCATCGCTGTGCGATTTCTGTCCTCCGGAAGCAGTGAGGAGTAAAGGTGGACACCTGCAGCTCTCTTTGTGTTCCACAGATCGAGGCGGTGCGTCTCACTCACACTAACTCGCACCTTTTCCAACTTCAAAGGAACACCCTGAATAAACACACTTTGAGGTGCCTCGGAAATCTTGGCCATCTCCAGGTCACTCTCCTTTCTCTCTCTCCACAACAAAGCTCGCCCAGCCCTTTGTACCATGCAAGATTTCTCCTAGACGTCTCCTGAGACGCCCAGGAGCTTGCAAGGAGCTGTGATAATACTGCTTGCACGGGTTGGGAGCTCTAACCCATCAGACCGACTTCGTACAGAAACAAGCAGGTAAACTCATCATCCTGATAAACCACACGTTTACCAGGATGATGAGTTAGTGCCACACTCACATACCGTATCCTACTGACCCACAAATCTAGCTTAAAACAATATTTCCCCTTTAAATATGAAATGCCACCTCCTAATTAATCTAAATGTGTATGTTATATCCTTAGTGAAGTTCCACCCTTTAACCAGTTTCAAAAACAATAAATGTTTGGACCAAAACCACCACATACAAGTAGATGCGGACAAACCATTGGATTTGTTGTACTATAAAAATAGCCAATTAAATAAGTGGCCATCTGGCGGTTAGGAAGAGTTGCACATATAACATTAATGAAATGTGACCAAACGGAAACACACACAGCCCATTAGCTGTGTCAGTAAAGTGATTTCTTTGGAATGAAACCTGCACTACACATAGTGTACAGACAAACAACCACTAAAGTATCACAATTACACAAATGGATTATAACCAGGGCATCTGTCAACCTACACAAAGTTAGTGTCCCTGTTGTAGCCACAATAGCTTGCTATCAAACATCTACAGAGAATTTAATCAGTATAATGCCCATACAAGTAATCAAATATAACAACGGCCCTGTTTCTTTAAGCAGCTATGTTAATGTGTTTCATCTATAATAATAGGTTCCTATTATCTGAGAACCACTGATTTCCACTTGGTTGTGCTCACAATTTCATCCATTTAAAACAAATACCACATCCGTTCTGGAACAACATACACATTCCTTTCTCCTTAAAAAGCCATATCCTTTCTTAAATGATACATTGCAAGAATATAAATATTTGATAAAAATTAATTATTCTGCAAATACGATCATATCTATTTAAATGGCATAACAGAAACTGACATGCATCAAAAACAAAGCATGAAACATAATAAAACATATTCAAACCGTGAAACGTGCCTTTTGGCATTGGTGAGCCGTCAGGCTTGAGCCTCAAATGTGTATGATTAAATACATTAAATAATATCGTAGCAATAGTGAAGCTGCCATGTGATCAATATATGAATTCAAATGGTAAATCATCTGTTAAATAGTCTGTTCCATTACCACTTGTGTAGAAAGACCGTAGTTTGTGAGGTATAAACTTGTCTTGAAATTATGAGTTATATCCTTGACATTTTCCTGCCCCAGTTTTGATGCATGGCATCAATTTAGCTTTTATTGAATTTATATATCATTTGATTTCCTATATAAACTTAAATGATTAGACCATTGTCTACTGTCACACTTATTTAGCCCGCAAACCTAACGGACTAACATGGCCAATGATGCCCAACATAGCTAACATAGCTAACATAGCTAACATTAGTTAACATTAGCTAACACTAGCTAACACAACTAACACCTAACATAACAAACGAGTACTGCTATGACAGACAATAGTGGATCTAGAGAAAACAGAAGAACCACTCCAAGAACATTTATATAAAATAATAAAAAAAAGAAAACCTGCATCGGTGGAAAACACAGCTGACGTAGTGACCCAGGTTAAGCCCCTCGTGGGCTCACAGGGCAGCAGAGACCACCGGCTGTGGGGGCAGCGTCTGCGTCGTCGCCGCCGTGGTTTCCGGCTGCTGCTCCTTGCTGAGGATGATGCTGATGATATCGCCCTCATGCTCCTTCATGTGCTCCATCAGGCGCTGCTTGATGGTCGCCTCGAAGCCGCAGATGCAGCAGCAGAAAAGGAGCATGCAGCCCTCGCCGCCCTGGGGCTGGGGCTGGGGCTGGGGCTGCCCCTGTACCTGGGGCTGGGGCTGAAGTTGCCCCTGTACCTGGGGCTGGGACTGGGGCTGAAGTTGCCCCTGTACCTGGGGCTGGGGCTGACCCTGCGGCTGCCCCTGGGGCTGGGGCTGGGGCTGGGGCTGGGGTTGCCCCTGTACCTGAGGCTGGGGCTGTGGCTGTGGCTGTGGCTGTGGCTGTGCTTGGGGCCGGGGCTGTGCTTGGGGCCAGGGCTGGGTTTGGGGCTGTGCTTGGGGCAGGGGAACCACGTCCCTCCCCAGGAAGCGTGCAGGCTCGCTGGGTGACTCTAAGGCGTCCGGAGCGGCGCACGGGAGCGGCGGGTCCACCGCAGTGCCGTGGTCCGACCGCTGGCCGACTGGCTCTGACACCGCGGGCAGCTGCTGGGGGGAGCTGGAGAAGGAAAGGGGGACCAAGATGGAGACACTGAGCCATGGGAAGGAGTGGGGGGCAGGAGGATGGTCCAGTGGTCTGGGAGATCGACTCCCTCCCAAATGGAAAGTTGTGGGTTTGAGTCCCGGGAGCACCCCTTGAGCAGGATACCTTAACTGCGTCCGCTAAATAACCCATTTATCAGCGAGCACATGGCCCCTCCTTCATAGACCCCGTCTGTTCTATAATCCGACCTGTATTTCTTGCTCCAAGACGCCAATACACAACCAAAGAATTTGTGTGTGGGGTTCAAACCAAAGACCTTCCGCCTGGATGTGGACCAACATTATCACTAACCTATCTGCCCAGGAACAATCTTTTGATCAACCCACGCTAACTTGAAACTTAAATGATAAAACACCCTTAATTAAGACTTACAGGCATATACATGCTACCGTGTAAACAGCATGCTAATGCTATCGGTGTGCTACCGTGTAAACATCATGCTAACGCTATTGGTCGGAGTGCTACCATGTAAACAGCATGCTAACACTATCGGTGTGCTACCATGTAAACAGCATGCTAATGCTATTGGTGCGCTACCATGTAAACAGCATGCTAACACTATCGGTGTGCTACCGTGTATACGGCATGCTAATGCTATCGGTGTGCTACCGTGTAAACAGCATGCTAATGCTATCGGTGTGCTACCGTGTAAACAGCATG